>JAKSZP010004319.1:0-90689 GCA_022478985.1 Massospora cicadina | reverse complement strand
GTGGTGTCTTCTAATAGCAACTCCTGAGAATAATGACTGAAGTATGTATTATTTTGTTACTTCTTGTACTATGCTACTTACCTATGATCTCACTAGATTAAAATAGTTTAGTTATTAGATGTAACACGTCAAAAAGTACTAAATTGTATAATTTTATTAATGGAAACTGCTACACTATTAACTGCTTTAGAGTCAGGTGAAAGAAATGGCACTTTTCTGTCAAATTCTATGCTATATAGGGTTACTTATTATGATAACGCATCTTTGAGTTTTTTTGTGCCTGTTAGGTCACCCAGTGCAGGCATCTTTGCAGGATAAAACCTGGGGTACTGCCCCCGCTGCACTGGGGCTGTGCAAATCTAAGCACCACCGAAGAGGGCCTGATCGCGGGTGGGGTGGCTCACACCACCCCCAAACTGACATATTCTTCACTGTTTGTTATACCAGGTAGCAAAGGCTACCCAGCCAGTTCAGAGATATGCCTCCCATCCCTTACTGCGAGGAATGAGACCAGACTGACCCCCAAGTTGGACTTACTTGAGGAAAGAGGATTGTCATAGCTTTATACAGATTTTTCTAGCCGTCGCTTGGATATGGCCAGGGAGCTTATTGCCTGAATTCCTTCTGAAGGGAAGCTTCGCTGGTTTCTTGCAAGCCATAGACTATACATCACCTCCCTCCATATCGTGCACCAGACCATGAACCCCTCCTTGTCTGCAAGCAGACTTAGTGGGGAATATGCAGTCAGGATCTCTGGCCATGTAAGAAAACCAGAGGATAACTTACACCCTGGTTGGTATGCTTCATACCAAAGGAGAACACTACTCCACACAACATCGCTGCTGGACACTCTGTGAAGAAGTGTTTTGCCATCTCCTCCCCTCCGCACACCTTACAGGCATACATAAGGTAAACCTATTTATACTTGCTTTACTTACGCAGAGTTGCCCAGTGACCAGGATGTTGCTGCAGAATTGTAAGAGAAAGTTCTGAACTGGTATAGACCAGCATCCCTTAACCCTCCTCCTTAACAGGTCCATCAGGCCAGGTCACATTTTGCAAGTGATCTGTGACAAGTACGTCGAGCAGAGCTCTCTGTCTTGTAGCTTCCAGAACCTGGCGGTTGTGAAATCTGAGAGGCAGACACCGCTACCTCCCCCACCTTAAGCCAATCCCAAAGGACATCGAGGCTTTCCCATATGGAGTATATCCAGCCTTCTCTTCCTCGCGGGAACACCCGCAGATCCTGCCCTCCACGACCTTATGAACAGGCTTCCCCAGCCTTTAATGCAGCCAGAGAGGGAATTGCTAACCTCCAGCAAGAAGGAAGTTCAGTTGCTTCCACAACATCCCATGCCTTCCTTACCAGCACCTTGGAGGTACTGGCAACATTATTAGCTGCTTACATCCTAAGCACCCTCTAGCCGTCGAAATCAAGGAGGTCCCCCCAGTGGACCGCCCCAATAAAGTGCTTGAAGGCCTTACGCAGAAGAGGTTCCATCTCCAGTCTTCAAGCTCCTCCGCAAAGGAGGATCGCACAGATCCTTGAGATGGTCCACTCTCCACCCTCTAATCTACCTTTGCTGCCCGCCTAAGCTCTAAAGTAATCCTTTTAGTAGCCTGGTAGGTTCCCCACACTTGGAATGGCCCCTTGATTGATGCCCCAGCTAATACCAAGATCCTTGTTCTAACTGTCCTTACAAGCCTTAAAGAGGTAGTCTTCCAGTATTGAAATCAACAGATGAATTTTCCCAAGCGACCCATAAGATCCATTTTGGCTGCAGTACTTTGAACATACTCCTGAAGTTAATCAGACTGATGCCCCCTTCTTCACCTCCTGACACAAGTTAGAGTAATAGGTTTTTGACGCTTGCCCTCTCCAAATGAACTGGATAATTGAACTTTGTATTCTTCTGATGGAAGATGCCGGCGGTAGAACAGATCTGGCAATGTACCATAGTCTGGAAAGAGTAAAAGTGTTCATGACAATGGCCCTGCCCCAATAAAATAAGTTGAGTCATTGCCACTTCCAAGCTGCTTTTTTAAGGTCCACTTCAAGTTTGAGCAAAATTTTGTATGGCGACGCTCACCCAGGGATGGGACACATGATGTACAGAAACTACTCCCCTGTTGCCATCCATTTGATCGAGCTCTTTGGTGCCAAACCCAACGTCACCATTCTGCTGATGGCCAAGCCCTGGATGTTGACAGATTGAACTTAGCGTTGCTTGCGTTCTGGTACATCTTCAGAATATTCATCACCACCTTCTCCTCCTCCTCCAATGAATCATAAATCTACATATCAACCGCAAACATTGAATGAGAGTACTCCTCGCAATTGATGGTAAGTTTCCTCCAATCTGACTTTCTGAGAGCCACTGAAAGGGTCTCTATTGCAATGACAAACAACAGGTGAGATATAGGGTCTCCATGACGCACTTCCCTACACACCATAAAGTGGTGGAATAGGACCACATTGATATTGACAACTGATGAGGCCTTCTCATAAATCGCTTTAAGTAGTCTAACAAATGCCCCTTTATTCCAACCCTACTTAGCACTTCATTAAGAAACTCATGATTCACCCAATCATACGCCTTCTCTTAATCATGAAACAGTAGCCACCCCCTCTGGTCATACTGTTTACTTGCCCATTCTTCTATTAGTTGAAGCAGCATCAAATTGTCAGTAATTGAGCGTCCTGGAATAAACCCATTCTGCTCTTTACCAACAACGTCTGCCACAACCCCTTTAGTCAATTGGTTAGGATCTTCATGAAGATCTTATGGTCAACGTAGAAGCAGAGTCAAAGGCTGATAGTTCCCCATGAGGAAGGGATCGCCTTTCTTATACAGCACCACCACTACACCCTTTGAAAACGCCAGCTCGATTATACCAGAGGCTAGGAGTTGGTTGTAAAGCTCAGCAAGCATCTCAGACATTTCTGCCCAAAATAACTTGAAGATCTCCAAGACCAAACCATCCTCTCTGGGAGCCTTACCATTTTTTCCCTTAAAGATGGCATCAGACACCTCTGATTTGCAGATCTAGCTACATAGGCGCAGCTGAGTCTCCTTTGGCAGTACCCTCAGTCCGCTTTTGAGTACTTTGGATGCCTCCAGGTTATTCTCAGAAGGGCCATAAAGGTCCTCATAGTAGGATTTGGCCACCTCGGCCATGTGGGATGCATCCTTCACCTCAACTCCATCACAAAGTGACAAGATCCTCGCCAAGGGTCTGAATGCCCCTACTGCCTTTCGGAGTAGGGCCACATTCCCACTAGAGTCCTCATCCAATATAAACTTCCATTTTTAAGGTGATCCACCATTAAGGCTCCCATCAATTTTGCATACAATTCAGCCTTGGCCGTGTAGGCAGATGCCCCCATGACCATGACCTGTTTGCAGGTACTCTTGAAGCTCCTCTCCAAGGTTTCATACCTCAAACGCATGGCCCCTAGCTGCCTTACAAAAGATTTTACAAGCCATTTTGAGATCAGCCTTCATCTGTAACCATTTTACTGGCGCATCAGGCTTCCCCACAATCTGGCTTCTCCACCACCTCACCTTCTTTCTCATGATATCATGAAGTGGACTCCACTTCAGGAGTTCAGGTTTCAGTCTCCAGATCCCCTTCCCCACAAAAGCAACCCAAGGGTCTCTGATCTGCAGTTCCAGGGGTCTGTGGTCTGAAGCACCTGGATCATAATTCTAAAAGGATTAACTTGCAGCGACTCAGGAGAGGCTGGGGCACTGACACAAGGTATAAGCGAGAGAAATGATCCCCCTGGATGTGAGTCCACCGAGTCTCTCCCTCCTCACCATAGACAGCTCTCCACACATCCAATAGGCCAAAGTCAATCATTAAACTTGCCAACTTGTGGACTTCAGGATCAGAACTACAGTTACCTGAAGCCCCAACCCTGTCATCCATAAAAGCAGAAAAAGTTCATGTCTTCCTTCAGCACTACTGGCCCATAATGCTTTACTCCTGGATCCTCAGGCCGACCTTCTGGAAGAAGGCCTTCCATTCAGATCCAGAATTGGGTGCATATATGCTGATAAACCAAATTGATTCCTCTCCAAACAGTGATATCACTGCCACTGCTCTTCCAGGAACCAATACCCTTTTATCCAACACCTTGACCTTGTTCGCCCACCAGACCCAAGTACCCCCTTTTTCTCCCCCTCCCTCTTTCCCTCCCCTAAGGGCGAGTCTGAGTTTGGTTGATCCACCAAGTGAGAGTAAAATGATTGTTTCAGAGAAAACTGGAAAGCACAGTCCTCTTCCACCACAGGTTTGGACTTAGTCTCAGTGAAGAAGCAGATATCTATCCCATGTTGTTTCAATTGGTTTTTCACCTGCTACCGCTGCTTGAATCCATTCAGACCCTGCGCGTTAGCAAATTCAACCCTGATAGCCATAGGTTTGAAACTGAAGAGGCCTCGGTGCTATGATCTGGGGGGTCCCCATCCTCTTCCACCTCAGCTGGTTTAGCGGGACCACGTTTCCTCCTCCCCTTTCCAGTACTAGACTGGGCTGGGGGTGGAGGCTGCTCAGTCACAACAGCCTCCAAAATCTTACCATTGCCAGGGTCTTCGACAGACCCTCCACTTCAGTTGGAGGCATTGGTTTAGAAGGCATTGGCCCACTATTGCTAGCAGGCAACGCCTCCCTTACCTCCGCCTCTTCCCCTATGGGCCTCGCATGCTCTGTCACACTCACATCCCTTATGGTCACCCACCTCTTATACAATCGAGAGATGGGGAGGACCCCATATGTTTGAGAGGCGCCTCCTTCATAATGTCACTTTGCGGACTATGACAAAGCGCCACTCAGCTCGATTTGGAGTCTTGCTGCTTCCCTCACCTTCTGGGAATGCTCTGACTCCTTGTTGACCTTCCTCGCACTTTTCAGCACTCCAGTCACTGCCTCCAAAGTGATGCCAGCCGCAGTCTCCTCCCTTGCTTTGGATGACATCTCAATCAGCTTCTCCAACGCCTTCTGGAGAGCCAACTTATCCTTCTCACAGGGCGCCATCACTGGCACCCCCACGCTAGGACCACTAGGTTTGGCCACTGCCGCAGGAGGTTGGACCTGAGGGCATTTGGCTCTGACATGCCCCTATGCACCACACAAGAAGCAACTGTCCAGCGGTACCACAGGGACACTCCAGGTCCCCAAAGTGACTGAACGAGATAACTCCCCATATGATTTTGAAAGTTCAACCTTCAAGACCCAGTCCCCAGATCCTACGGTGAACTTTTTCAAGCTACCGTCCTTATGCTTCAAGTTCTTTACCAGCTTGTTCTCATTAAAGGAGATCACTCTGCCAAAGCCTTTTGGCTGAGACATCATGGTCACTCTAGTGATCACAGATGGTACATCCCTCAAAATGAACTTTCTGATTTCAGTGCTGATGTCAAGACATACAGCCTCCTCATTCTTTATGATCAAACTGGCAGCCAAAACCTGTTTCTTTTGAAGCTTATAACGAAGGTCATAAATTTCAACCCAGGAGCCAAACGTAAAATATAGAGCAGGGCGAAACCACACACCTCAATCGCCCTGACCATGAGCATCTCCTTAGACCATCCAGTCTTCTTTTCCACGGCGTGAACCCTCTTGAGGCTCTCCACCATACTCACCATCAGATCCTTGGATTAGCCAGTGTTCCCCGCTTCAAAAAGCTTGGTTCTGACACCAAATCCATTAGCAGCTGCCGCAGCAAAAGAGATTGAAGCCCCCTGCGCAGCAGAGGACACCCCTGCTATTGATTTGTTAATGGAGTTGGTCTCTCCGGTTTGGTTTTGTGACAAAGTTTGCTCTCCAGGCCCTTTTTGTGTGGGAACCATCACAGCCCTTTTGGTTCGGTCCATCATTTTAATACATGAGTGCTCTCACCTTTTGCTGCACCACTGTAAGCCCACGTAAGCTACTGGCCACTATCCAGGTTCAGGCCAGCCTAGAAAACCGCAGTAATTATTGTAGACAGGTGAGCTGAAGTTCAGCCAATCAGGATTGCCCCACCCTTGTTGCTGAGACCTGCTTTTGCAGCGCCCCACCTCATAGGAAAGTAGTGTGACAGACAATACGCCTGACTCTTGCCTCCCCCTTCCTGCCCATATTACCCCTTAAAGGAGAGTGGAAGCACCCGCAAGAACAGGTTGGGTTGCAGCATTAGCTTCCATCCCACTCCCCATCCAGGCCACTACAGGACCTTTCTGTAACGGTCAGAAACGTCCCCAGTTTCCAATCGCCATCTGGCCTTAGGTTTGATGCAATTCACGCCAAACGTCCAGAGTGAGATGGACTCTCAAGGTAGTAAACCTCAGAATTAGGGAAATTCGAAGCAAGAAAAAGACAAAATAGGTAAGCGAGGTTGCAAAACCCAGAATTAACCTTATTTTATTTATTATTGAATAAAAAGTCACTGCCAAACAGGATCCCAATAAAATGATGCCACGAACACATCAAGGAAAAGACAGGATATTTGAGGGAGAACAAACCCCAAAAACCCAAGTTTTTGTTGATACGACAAAAACTTGTTTTGCTCATATCATCAGGTAAAATAAGGTAAGGGCAGCCCCAAGGCCACCAGAGAAAGAGAAAGAGAGAATTATGAACAAAGTTCAGAATTGCACAGGCTCAACCTTAAAGGTCGCCCTTCCGGGGCCTCACCCAAACCATTGATTAGGCTCACAAGAGCCTAATCAATAATTCAGGTGAGGCACAACCCAGCGCATGAACCCAACAAACACCAAAAATCTTTTAAATGAATTGATTCAGATTCAGAAAATCTGAACCTGAATCAAAATGCAACGAACGGCTTAATACCATTTGTTACATTTTCCAGGGCACCTCTATGGGTTCTGGTTTTAGCTAATCACCCATGTTTCCATAAGTTTTTTTCAGTTACACCACATGAATTCCCCAGCTTACCCTGCCTAGCTCTCACGCTAACACATCTTCGCCCTTAACTCCTCTTCTTACACCACTATTGAAACAGTGCCTCTCAGGTATGGGTTTAAGGTCCTTCTCCACATCTAAGGTTTCCTGCTGTGCACCTAGTTCCAATTCTGTGGTTGATTCCTTTGTGGTGTAAAGAATAGTTCTAATGCAGGACCTCTTATATTGCATCGTGGAAAGACTACAAAGCTAATCATCCAAAATATAGGAAGCGTGATTCCCATGCATCTTGAAACACTTAATTAAAATTAGCTTGATTGTACACAATTGACAATAAAATTTATTTTTTTACATCAAAAGGCCCCAATAGAAAGTTATTAAATTAAATCTTACTCCGTGGATATCACAAGTTTGCGAGTTGCAGATTTTCATGTAATAAAATAAAAATTCATAAGTTAATTAAATAACTTTTTTAGATATTAGAAATTAGTACTTAGGCATGAAGCATTGGTTTCAAGTTTAAATGATGAATAATAACTTTGCGTTTAATCTAATAAAACTGTTCAACAACGCTAAGAACATGACTTAAAGATTAGATTGACACTACTCTTGATCTGATTGGGTACTATTGGTCAATTCCACACTAATACTCTATACTGAATGATATACAATTGAAGCTTTTTAACAGCATTATGGTGAGTGGTAATTCAGGTTATTTCTGAAGAGCTAATAGTGTTACCTACCAAAAGGCAATTTAGGGACAAAATAAAAAAAGCGCAGTGTTACCTCCAATAATTTGTATATGTTGGAGGGCTGCCATATGTAAGATCTGTCTGAATAAATTTACTCTCTTTGTCTTATGCCTGTGAAGCTGTAATGCTATATCCATTTTTAATTAAAAAGCAAGTAAACAATAGCCTTTTTAAATCCCTGTAATTAGGATCTAAATTGAGTTCTACAAGGATTTGGATGCCGTTGATCATGTTTACTTCTTATTTCATGTATAAATTACTGCGGGATCTTCAATATATCCATATACACCTTGTGAAACTGAAGCCACTGGATAGTTCTTTATCTGCTAATTGCGCATGCATTAAAATTAACGTTTCCATGGGTCCACTATTATGTGTTCTTCCTCATGTTCCCATTCACTCCCATCCCTTTTTTTAAAACTTTAGTTTGTAGTGTATACTCATGAGTTTGTGGCTAATATCTTAGCCATCACTGAATTTTTATACCCATTGATCTGGGGTGGGTTAATGGCGTCACCATTCTGTAAATTTTAACTTTAAAAAACTTTTGCCTTTACTTCAAACTCACAATAAATAAAGGTACCTCTTCTAATACGTTGGCATCTGAGGATTCAGTGACGGCAACAGTATAAATTATTCTAACACGGTCATAACAGATCTAACTACTTTGCCTCAGATTCTTGAGCTTTTTAAAACCGCTTTGATGTGAAAGGTGCCGATCATCAAATAAATTACTCATAGTGACCTAAACTTCTTTTTGACCATTGAATTCAGAATAATTCCCGTTGTATCCATACAAAGCTAAGGAGAATCAAGATCTAAATGCGTAGATCAACAATATTATCGCAAAGGGGTGTTTCTCAAAAAATTTACTTATTTCTACCCGACGAAATCTTCTTATATACCTGATGGCAGCTTTTAACTATGTGTTGATTATGGTTACCTAAATAACTTTAAAGTACTGGATCCATACCCTCTATAGCTTGAGGCTACTATCGCCCAAGACAATATTAAGTCCTAGGTATTTCCAAACTTAATTAATTAAAAGCTTTCCATCAGCTGCAGTTTTAGTCAGACATTAGTGAGTGACAGCAATCTAGAATCAGTATAGAATTTACCAGGTTAAAGGTATGCCCTTTGACTTAAAAGTTTTCTGGCCATTTTTAGTTCCTAATTGATAACACTCTATGGAATATTAGGTTTACCTGCACTGTCGCTCATGTTGATAACATCCTGATCCACTCGCCTTGTGCAGAGCAACACAAAAAAATTTTCTGGTTGTGATTGCAGCCCTTCATAAGGTGGTATTTAAGCAAAACTCTAATTGTGCGAATTTTAAAGGAATTAGTGCAAATATTTAGGAGTCTTGTATTGAAGGATAGTCTCACTATTGCACCTTTTAAGCTGGATACCACATGAATTAGTGTACCCCTTGAGTAAGAAACAACTTCTTATTTTAAATGCTTTAGTCATTTCCTATAAAGCTTTACCAACTACCTCATAGCTTACATCACCTTTACATCCACTAAATTCAAAAGCTTGCCATTCATTTTATAACCTTGAATTTCAGCAAGCTTATGGTGCAATAAAATTATTCACCACCTCACCTGTACTACGTTATGCCAATGAAGATAAACCCTTTATTTGTTTCCTGTGACGCATCAGGCAGAACTGTTGGGGTTGCATTAGTAAAAGAGCATTAGAGTGGAAATCCATTAGCTTATATCTTCAAATAGATTATCATAATTTATTGGTCCTGGGAAAATTATGATAAGGAGTTGGCTTTTGTCCTCTGGTCTCTGATGCACTGGCGTTATCTGTTCAGGATCTAATCTTACTGTATTTGTGAGTACTGGGCACAAGTCACTCACCTACTATCATAAGCCCTAATAGTTTGCACTCAGGAAGATCAGAGCTCACCGTGATCTTCTAAACCTCAAATTTAATGTAAGATTGCTAAGGAGTAACACAAATCTTTTTAGATATATTTAGCTGCAATTCTCCTATGGTATATGATCTTAATGATGACTCTGAGTCATTCACGGTGACTCTTTTGAACATATAATGACCCTTACACCTCCCATTATCTCAACAGTTACTTCATCTACACGTATCCTAAATGCAAGCCCAAGGGTACTAACCCACTCTTTATCCTTAAAACTTCATCTGAGCATGTTGGTGATGCTTGTTAAAATTAAAAACAAACACAAGCTCATTGGTAGATATAAATCATTTCAATGTTGCAGCTTTTTTCTTTGCAGTTTTAAGACCTTAAAGTGATCAATCTACTAACCAATCTCAATGTTAGTAAAGCCTTGCTTTTATGGTGCTTTCTAATCTCTATAGTATTCACTTTTTCATTATAGTCTTAGTTCTCTATTCTCTTAGTTCCCGCTTCATAAGTGAACATTACGATTCCCCCACTATAGAGCATCCTACCATGAAGAAGTACATCAGAATGATAAAATTGTGTATAACTGGTATGGCTCACTAAGGACGTTCCTGCTTGGTTTATATTCTGCTTATATTTTGCCAGTTAAATATCATATAGGTTATAATGGAAGGTTCTCCTAAGCCCCCTGCAACAAGCAAGGGGCCCATGGATCTCACTCCTTTGTAGAAATAAATTGAGTTTACCCACATCTAAAGGGTTTAAATATGCATAATGTGTTTGAGAGATAAAAATACATCATTTTAATTCTATTAACCTCCATGTCACGGTGGACATTGTACAGCTCTTCATTTTCCGTGCCCTATTCTTTTTAAGGTACCACATGTGATTTTTAGTACAAGGGCCCGCACTTTACATCAAGACTCTCAAATACGTTGTGCAGGATCTTAAAGATTAATTCCTGAAGTTTGTCAAATTATCATCTACAAACAGATGGACAGACTTAGAGGTATAAGTCAGTAGATCATTATATCCTGTGCTACGTCACTGCTTTAAAAGATATTGGGCCTCTGACCACCCCCTAACTCAAATCTAGTACAAATAAGCTTTACTATAAGCTGTTCCACTAGGTTTACATATTTGGACTAAGCCATCTTTTACACCTGGCCTAAGTATCCAAGGGGAAATCACACCAATGAAGAGTTTTTCTTAATATCTTAAAATTCATCAACATGTTCTGAAGCAATTAAAAAAAATTAAATCATATAAAAGATTTCTGATAAGATATAGCATGCAGGCTGTCAGGATTCTTACCTGAACGGCGGTTTTGGATATGTCAGATGATGGGAATTGATCTTAAACTGACCAAAGATCCCAAACTTCTTTCAGGCATTATCCCCAACGAAGATTGACTATTATAAAAATTAGTGATCAACCCTGACTAATACAGCCAAATCACGCTCCATCAGAGCCACCCAACCTTGGGATTCAAACCTGAGCTATGAGACGAGCACAAACAACTTAACCTTAAAATTGGGCTTTTTAAAATCCCCAATTGGTTTACTTTATTAGATATAGGCTTGGGTGCTTAGATTTTCCCCAAAACACCTCCCCAATTACCAATATATAGCTGGTATTACGTTAATAAGCTTTGCGTTTTTCCCCTTTACAAAATTTTAAGTTAGAATTATTTGTTTCTATCAGGAATTGCCTATTCAGACATAGTATCTGAAAAGCCTTTTGACCAAGAGAAGCAAAAACAAGCAATCCAACACTCTGAAACTTTAGGTACCGTGGCCCCAAAATATTGAGGGATATGAGGTTTTACACAAGTGGTCCCAACAAAACTGGTGCTCCCTGCCAGATACACCCCAAGTTCACAGTAAAAATAGTTTAAAAACCGGATATGAATATTAACAATCTGGCGTCTGATCTCATGTTAGATAATAACCTTAAACTCTTGGTTAAGTTTCCCGTTATGATGCGCGGGATGGAGCAACAAATCCTCACCCTTGAGCAACACTAGCTTGAAGTTTAAGATGAGACTACAAAGCTCAAAAGTGAAATTTGGCAGTAATTCCCTCTTGTTTCTACCAAATTGGCCCTTCAGGATGCCCATGATCGGGTAGACTCAATAGTTGAGGATATCAACTTCTAAAAAAATAAAGTGGACGCCCTCCATCCTTATGAAACGTCCAGCAATAACAGTTCCTCTTTAGCTGAAATGGTCCCACTATGTCAATAAACGTTGTTCAACCATCAACACCCCCATTGGCATGTTCAAACCGTCGTTCAAAGAGAAGTACGTCCCAGGCAAAGGAAGTACCTTATCCTTCTTATTTAGTTATAAAACGTTAAAAAAGAAGCCACTGACACCCAGCGACTTAAACACTTGGCCAACTGTCTTAGCCATATGGCTCAAGACATTATGGTCCCACATCTGATGCATTGCCATACTTGGAATGATGCCAAGAATGCCTTGATTTGGGAATTTGGGAGCGACTTAAACTTAACCAACCAAATAGGCCTTTATGGGTATCAGCCTTAATTGGGGGGAACTATCAGAAAATTCTTCTACCATTTTTACCTTAAAGCACAAACTCTGGTTGCAGGGAATCGTCTTACGTTAGATGATGCCATCACTGCTGCATTTTCAGAGTTTAAAAAATATGCCTAATATCATACTTTATCTTAAAGCGGTGAAGTTTAACTTGACATCCCTCCTCCATATTAAAGAGGCTATATTGGAAATTCCAGCAAAACTACATAGACCTGTCAGGCCACCTCATTTTAACACTAATAAGCCTCAGTCCCAAGTATTGGCCTTTACACCCCCAATTCGCCTACACCAGAATTATACTGCACTTATTGCAGAAGAAACAACAGCACTGTAGCTGACTGCCGCATCCTTAAATATAAGTCAGCAAATGATCATTCAGTATAGGGCAAGAAGCTTCCTATGCTGATGTAAAACAAGTGCCTCAAGACCCTTGTTCTAGCTCCATCTTTATTCCCAGCACTTCAGGTTGTTTTGTGTTTTCTGCTCCAGCCAAAGTTGACATACCCTTTTTTATCCAAGGAAATAGAAACCTCACGCTATCTTACTTTTACGTTGGTCATTTACCCCAACAAATTTTGACAGTCAACTTTTTATGGAAAGTCAAGCGCTGTCAGGCAAAACTTTCAAATGAATTAAACAGCCCCAAGCTTGGCCATGGCAAAATCCTCCGCTTGATTCATTACAAGTCCCTACTGACAGTCTACTAGCTGTTAATTCCTAGTTTGAATCTTTGGTGATTTGAGTCAAGGAAGTCATAAGTTTAAAGTCCTGGCAATAACTGAAACTGGCTACCAGTTAACGTTATACTCTCCTGACTTATCCAAAAGATAAAATGGCTCTGGACTTGATCCATGAGGCTGAATATGGATTGGCAGGTAGTCAGTCTACTAAGGCTATTGGAGCATATTATGCCATACCACTTAGCTTCAGGAAACTCTTATTACTTCCCTTGCCGTTGCACTAGAAAACAATAACTATGAGTTTCTTATATGGGTCCAACTGATGTGGGAGTTTAACTGCATCATCAACCACAAGGAAAAATACCTATCCCTACCGGATATTGTATTCTGTTAATATTTGAACTCCCCATCAAAAATAAAGGAGCCCCCAAAAAATGGCCATGCTTCCTTGAATACCTATCCTCTATTTGCAAAATTGAGTATCAAGTCTTGGGGGATGGGACCATCTAGTACTAAAAAAAAAAGTCTTGGGGGAAAAACTAAGTTTCCCCCAGAGGCTGTGGATGCTGAAGAGGGGATCCCTCTGTATACCCCTCATTCTATTACAATATCTCTGGGCTCACAAGTTATTGTAGATATGGGGATTCAGATTATTACCCCTCCTGATCAAACAATGGAGCTTTGTGGACACCCAAACCCTTCCATCAAGGAAGCGTTGACCTGCCTGGGGATTTTGGATCATGACTACGGAAAATTTTACTTCTATTATATTATGGGATTTAACTATTCAAGCTCTCCAGGTGCCATGGCATGCCCCTATCAGGTATGTAAATCTATGCCCTATCAAAAATATTGCCAATGTGAGCCGTTTTGGCTCATTACAGGATTTAGGATTCGCTCCCACACCCACCATAGCTTCAGTTGACAGTAGAATTGGAGATAATCTTATCTCAAATGAACACCAAGATGTCAAAAACCTCCTTTAGAAATATGGCGATATTTTTCCATGGGACCAAGTGACTGTGAAGATGTCCAGGGTAATACATCAAATCAAAACTGAGAAATTACATTACATTTAAATATCAACCATATCTAAAAAAAGTGGAGGAAGCTCAGTGGCCTTAGAGTTACAGCAACTGTTAGAGACCGGATTACTTGCGTTTTCCAAAATCCCATTGGCTTCCCCACTCTTATTAATTTAGAAAAAGGATGGTGGTCACCAGGTTGCTATGGATTATTACCACTTCAACTCTATCACTCGCAAAGATAGTTACCCCCTGTCACATATAGATGAATACATATGCTTAATTTCAGGGTCCCACTATCTCTCAGCTATGGATCTCACCAGCGGATAATGGCAAGTAGATTTTTCATCAGATGATCGGGCAAAATGAGCTCTTGTCACAAGTGAAAGACTATGCAAGCCCACTCAAATGCCTCAGAGGTTATGTAACGCCCCTGCTACCTTCCAACGCGCTATGGACGGACTACTAGGCGATTTAAAACGCTACTGCGTACAAGTTTATCTTGATGATATTACCATTTTTTAAATACCTTTACTTAACATCAAGATCACCTCAGGCAAGTCTTTCAGCAGTTACGGCAATTATCGTTAAAACTAAAGCTGTCAAATAGCTCTTTCTTCCAAAGTGAGAGGGATTTTTTGGGTCATAAGGTCAGTAAAGCCGGAATATATCTGATGGATAATAAGGTCTTGGCTATTGCTAAGATGACTCCCCCTAAATCCCAACAGATGTACAAGTTTTCCTAGTAATGGTGGCCTATTATCACCAATTTATCCCCCATTTTTCAGACATACTCTGAGCCAAGGTGTATCTACTGAAGAAATAAATAACCTTTCAGTGGAGAGAAGAGCAACAACAGGCCTTTGACCTGCTACGCGTCTCTCTCTCCCACTCTCCAGTACTCATTCATCTGAATTTTGATAATCCTTCCTCCTCTTTACTATCCTAGCGATATTGATATTGGAGCCATACTATCTCAGCATGATGAGAACTTAGTGCACCATCCCATCACCTACTATAAGAAGACCTTATATAAAGCTGAACGTGATTATAGCATTACAGAAAGTGAATGCTTAGTGGTTTTTTTGGCTAATAAGCATTTACAACCTTATCTAATTGGGAAACACTTCTCTATAATTACTGATCATGCTTCCCTGTAATGGCTACAGCAAATGAAGGACACCAATGGGAGGTTAGCCCAATGGGCGTTAAAATTTCAAAACTATGACTTTACCATCATCCATCGACCAGGGCCTATACATCAAATTGTAGATTCCTATCTCAGCTTCCCATTTTAACTATCACTGATCCTAAAGAGGATCAACTCTACGATCTCCTAACCCAGCCACAGTTATGGAAGGAAGGATCCTCAACCCTCCAAAAGGAATTAATGAAAAGATCGGCAAATCTTCATATTAAGAATGGTCAATTGTGCAAGCTTGTGTCTAAACAATGGGTGCCTTATTTTAAGATCATTGGCTCGAACTGACGTCATATTAGAGGAACATTAGCAATTTAGCAATGAAGGAGCTTGGAAAACCTACCAGTGGCTTAAAACTCAATGTTATTGTGAGGGAGTGCTTGTTTCTATCCAGGATGTATTGGAGTCCTGTCTAGGATGTAAAAGTTAAGCTGGACCTAGTCCCCACTCTCAACATCCAATGGTCCACCCTGTTCATCATTATATACTATTAGCATTAATGTTGTGTGACCTCTTCCTAGAGCCTCCAATGGACATCAGTTCTTCGTACTAGCCCTGGACCATCTAACTAAGTGGACCAATGCTGTATCACTTCCCACCACTTTGGCAAAAGCCACCACCATGCTTTTGTATAATAGGACTATCACCCATCATGGTTGCCCTAACGTCATTCTTTCCAATAATGGACAAATATTTCTGCTCAACGCTGGTGAAAGAAATAGCCAACTTGATGAGAACCACTAAGGTATTTTCAACCCCCTACCATCCTGCAACTATTAAAATTTTGTAGCTCGGGTAAATGTCACTCTAATTGCAACCTTCAGAAAATGGCTATGATTTTCCCCTTCATTGGCCCCAAATTTTGGCTAGTGCAATTCTGGCCTAGCAAATTAGTTACCATAAAATTACTAAGATTTCACCATTCCAAGCGTTGTATGTCAGAAATTCCATCTGTCTTCCAAAGTCCAGGCGATGCTTGATCAAGGGTCTCTAAAGCACCTGAAGTCTCTATGCAAAGTATTGCAAATGAAATCAT
Organism: Massospora cicadina; assembly: GCA_022478985.1. Lineage (NCBI taxonomy): Eukaryota > Fungi > Entomophthoromycota > Entomophthoromycetes > Entomophthorales > Entomophthoraceae > Massospora > Massospora cicadina. Next base: position 74,635 of record JAKSZP010004319.1, on the reverse strand, counting down.
AAGACTTCAAGCCATGGATGCCAAAAAATTGCTCACCACAACCAGTAGAGAAACTGCTTAAACTAACGATAAGCATGATCCCTTACAAACCTTCCAACCAGGTGACCTCGTCTTATTCTACCATCAATGGCATTGAGGTTATTACTAAAAACTGGTCACCAACTGTTCAGGAAATATTGAGACATATATAGATGGGGCAATAAACACTTAATTATAGAGGTTGTTTAGGGAATAATTGTAGACTGTGTAAATAGACACTATATCCGTCCGTATCCCTCATGTGCTAAAATCTGGAGGGGGTAGTGTCTGGATTCCTACCCAAACGGCAGATTTGAATATGTTGGATGATGGGAATTGATCCCTAAATGACCAAAAAGCCCAAACTTCTGTCAAGGATAATCCCCAATGAAAGTTGAAAGCTATCAAAGTTGAAGTCAATCCTAAGCTAGAAAAAAAAGACCTAAACTTCTGTCAGGCATCATCCCTCAACAAAAGTTGACTGTTATTGAAATTGGAGATCAACCCTGACCAATATAGCCAAATCACGCTCCACCAGAGCCACCCACCTTGAGGTTCAAACCTGAGCTATGAGACGAGCATAAACAACTCAACTTAGATAATTGGGCTTTTTAAAATCCCAAATTAGTTTACTTTGTTAGATCTAGGCTTGGGTGGCTTACATTTTCCCCAAAACACCTCCCCAATTACCCATATATACCTGGTATTAAATTATAAACCTTACGCTTTTTCCCTTTTCACAATTTTAAGTTAAAATTATTTGTTTCTATTAGGAATTGCCTATCCAGACGTAGTATCTGGAAAAAGACTTCTTGACCAAGCGAAGCAAACATAAGTAATACAACACCCTGAAACTTTGGGTCCCCTGGCCTCAAAATATCGAGGGATATGAGTTATTACGCCCATGGTACTGACACAGCCTCAGCCTATCCAGTGTTTGGGTTTGTCATGCTCAACACCTAAAGCTATCATCTCAAGGTGCCTTCTTATAAGTGATCTTGTAATTGAGACAGGTATTTATCTATTGCGGGGAAGGCTGACCAGGGGATGGACACTTCCAATAAGACTCAAAGAAAATGAAATGTAGCAACAGGGGGGCACCCCAGAGAAGCGAATGCTGTCTCCTGTTGCCAGCGGGAACGCCACTACTGGGAGGAGGGGAAACGTGTAAAGGGGCTGGAACCACAATTGAGCACGTGTGGAGGAAGGGGTCAGAGTTGATGAACCAAACTGGGAACCAGGATGAGACCATTTGATGTTGACATGGTGGGAGGTAACCAAACAACCATTCTTGAAAGTGGGAAAATAAAAAGAAGAGGAACCAGTGGACAGATTCTGGGAGGGTGGGGGTGTAGCCTGCGATGGCATCTAAGAAAATCATGTGGATAGTCCACATGGCGATCGCGACCACCAAAGCATGGAGGGAGGGTGGAAGAGGGGAGACCATAGATAAAGCAAACATATCCCTAGACAAACTAAAGGGATGAGCCTGATGCTGGCATAGCAGACGTTGCACCTCACGTTATATCGCTTTAAAGGTAGGGCACTTTTTCAGGCGGTGAAACAGCGTCCCATACTGGCCACACACGACACAGGATGAGTGCAAAGCGTTAGAGCGCTCAGCAGTATGGTACACCCGCCTCAAACAGTGCCACACATGGGAACGGATATGAGGCTGAAGAAGAGGGTGGTGGGCGTATTTCCAAATTGTCTTCTGGGTTTCAGGGGGATAAGGGATGTCCATCATGTCCAGTTAGTCAACCCTGGATAGGACATGGGGCCTTGTGGGTATCAAGCTGTCCAGAATGGGTAGCCCCTGTATCTCCTGGGTGAACTGAGGAGAGGGATGTCCCCTATGGGCATTGTGTCCACAAATACGAATTCTCCACTCAGCGCTCTGCATGGAGTGGAAAATTCGTTTGAAGTGGGGTGCAGTTCCATGGGGACCTGCGGCAAAAGGGTGGGAAGCCAGATATTTCATCAGAGTGTGAAGGTGCAATGGATTGGTAAGGCCCAGGGAGCGGGAGAAGTTGGAGCGGGCAGTGTGGGACCAGTGTTGGGTCAGGAGTCTAGGGATGGTAACAGTCGCGATCCAGGTGCCCAGGATCTTTGCAGCATGGGCCTCAAAGTTGAGCAGGCCCATGCTACCATTAAGGCGAGGACCAAACATGACCTCAAGTCGCACTGGTGGTGGGCGGCCTGATCATAGCCACCCTTTCAGAAGGGCATACAGTGTCTTGAAGAAACTTGGGGAGAAGGCGATGGCGTGGGCCTCTAACCAAACTTTAGAGAGGAGCATAGAGTTGGCTAGTACAACCCTGCCAGTAAGGGTAGTAGAGTGGGCTCTGAGGGAGGCGATGCGCTTCGTCATGCTAGCCAGAATATGGTTTTCCATCACTGTTGAGGCATACCCACCTGCCTCCAACCACACCCCCAAAAGGCGGACTGGTCCATCGGTAGGGCGCGGCACAAAGGGGAGCAAAAGTGGGGCGGTGTGGGTTGGGAAGGGTAAGCAAGCGCGTGTGCTAGCAGATGGGTGGGCTGGAAACAGGGCGCTGAGACCCAGCGGGTTTGATACCAGCCAAGGAGGATGATTTCAGTTTTGGAGGCGTTGAGTGCAGCATTACTTACCCAGGAGTAAACCTGGGTAAGAGCTTCAAGCGTGCGTGCATCATGGTTTTTAGACACCCCAACCACACAGTCATCAGCAAATGCCAGCATTCTGACCGGGGCTTGGCCTTGCATTTTGACCCCAGTAAGGCGGGCATTCACGTTGCAAAGAATTGGGTCTAGGATGAAGTTATATAAGAGTGGGCTAAGGGGATCCCCTTGGTGAAGGCCCCTTTGAGGGCGGACAACATCTGTGAGAAAGCCAGGGCCACGCACTGCCATTGTAGCGGATCCCATCAGCAGCATCACCCAACTGATGAAGCGAGGGGGTAGGCGGAATTGGTGGAGGCAGGCCCTGAGGTATTCCCAGTTTACTCTATCATAGGCCTTCTGTTGGTCAAAAAACACAAGTGCACCAGAGGCCGTGGACTGACAGGCGTTGGCCATAGTGTGCACGCTGTCCCAAATCAACCTTCTGGGTATGAAACTTAATTGTTCTGGGGAGATGGTAGCAGAGGCATTAATCCCTAAATGGTTAGCCATGATTTTAGTCATAACTTTTTGTGTCAGTGTTTGTTAGAGAAATGGGGCACCAGTTGGCCAGGTCTAGCTTATCCCCTTTTTGAAGAGCGTAATGGTGTAGGCCTCTTGCCCTCCTGGTAGGAGGCGCGTTTCCAAAGGCTCTGGTTAAGAGAGGCAAGCAACAGTGGGATCAATATTTGAAGTACCTCTTATATAACTCATTAGGAATGCCATCAGGGCCAGGGCATTTCCAATTTGGTGCACCACGGATGGTGGACCAGAATTTGTTTGGAGTAATCAAATTCATTAACTCTGGGAAACGGGAAATGGTGTTGATGTGAGCGCTATCAAGAAAATTCGCCATTTTGGCTGGCAGAATCAGTTTGGATTGGTACAATTTGGAGTAATAATTTTGTATCTCAATCGCCACTTTGGCCAGTGTATCCACTACGGAATTTTCTGGCCTTTGCACCTGTGTGCAGGCCAAGCTCTGGCGTGGTGCAAAGGATTTTCAAAAAAAGTAAGCAGAGCACATGTCACCCACTGTGATGTGTTTAGCTCTGTACTGAAAACAAACCTGATGTTTGTGTTGCTACTTAATCGCGTTGAGACGGGCGGATACTTCTGCTCACTTGCAGCCCCAAGCAGGGCTGTAGCCCTTGGCTGGGACGTTGGACTCCAGGTGGGCCAGCTCTGCCAGAGCGCGCGAGATGACAGCAGAGGCAGATCATGAATGTTGGGAGGACAGATGAAAAGCCTGGCAGATTGTGTCTGCCTTGAAGGCTGACCAGGTGGAAATTGGATAAGCGCAAAATGGTGCAATAAACTCAAGATCGTGGTCGCTGATTCCATCTATGAGGAAAATCGTGGTGATGCAATTTTTGCTGGGCGAATTTTGCACCAATTTGGAGCCCAAGCAACAGGGTTGGGAATGCGGAAGGAAATTGAGACCAACCTGTGATCAGAGAAATCAATCTTTGTCATGGTGAAATGGAAAATTTGGGTACAAAATAACAATGGCATGAGGATAAGGTCAATGTGGGACATGCACCTTAACTGGCCAATGTGGACATGGGGGTGCGACATGCTTTTGAGAAGTGGAGCATGACAAGATAGCATGTCGATCAACTCTAGGGTGGCCTTGAGGGTGCGTAGTTCTATGTGTCCCTGTGGTGGGGAAGATGAGGAAGGCCAGCGGTTGGTGGAGGGGTTCAACCAACAGTTCATGTTGCCAACGACAAAAGGGTCAGGGAGTGATAAAAGGGATTTGACTGATGAGAAAAATTCCTGACATTTTCATTCACAGATTAGGGCATAAATGTTGACAATAGTGTGCACTACGTCAGCCTACAAAAAGTTGACAATGAGGACGTGGCTGCTAAAGAAGGATTCATAAGATAAAAATTTAAAGAAATTGTTTTTTCTAATAAGCACTCACAGTGCTCAGACCAGAAGGATAGGGAAAGGAGGAGCATGGATTTCCATGTTTCCTCAGAACCGCGCGGACAGTGGGACTCCTGGATGTCCAGGATGTCCATGGGTAAATTATTTTGTAAAAAACTCAGTTCTCTATCCCAGGATGGCGAGGCCTTAAGTCCGGCGATGTTTAATGTCCCTAAAGTAAAGGCTCCTCCCATCGCACCTTAGGTGCAAGGGGACGGGCACCCATGCCCTTCAGCCTTCTCTTGTTCTCCACGGCGCTTTTTGGCGCTTCAGGTATGTGATGCAACGTAGTTGGAAGAATGGGTAGCTTTAGCAGTCAGGTTCACGTTGGCTTTTGCCCTCACTTTTGGTTACCCCACTGCAGAACGAGATTTTTACAGTGCATGCATTTTCAGTGCACCGATGAAAGTTTTTGAATTTTTGGCTGGGAGGTTGGAGACTGAGTTGGTTCCAATTGAGGCTTGGGCGCATTGGTTGAATGAGGTCGACTCACCCATTCGGGTTTCAGCTTGGGCGGCCCAATTGACTTGGGCGTCCCACTCTGATTGGTCAAGAGATTCCCAAGCTGTTTCCTCTGCAAAAGTCTCAATTTCCTCCTGGAGCTGGGAGGGTGGTATAGTGGAGGCGATCTTAGCCGCCTCCTTGGCAGCTGCCTTGCAGGCCTGTTTGATCTTCTTCTGCTCTTGTGGGGATTTAGGGTGCACTACTAAGTAGCAACCTTGTGCTCCCCACGGTAAGGCCTCCTTTGTATTGGTGGTCAGTTTATAGTGGGTCTCCCCAGAGTTCATAGCCTCTGAGGGATGATCTTGGTATGAGATGCCCTCCTTGGCAGGGCAGGTGTGTGCCTTGTGGATGAATGCAGCACAATAGGCGCAGATGGGAGGTGCGCTGTCCACATTAACCCTGAAAGGGTGGGTGGCTTGCCCATCAATAGTGAGAAAAGTGGTGTGCAGGATTTGGGTTAGATCCTGCGTTATCCCCTCGGCTGGGGTTAGGACTGCAATTGCTTTGCTTGTGCACAGGTGTGGCATCAGCATAAAGTGTTGCATTTCAAAGGATTGTATTTCGCCATATATGGCGATCCCAGCCTTCAGGTGTTGTTTGAGCATGGCGCGTTTGACCGTAGTGGGAAGAAAGTAAAAAATTACATAAATCTGGTTTGATTTTGTCCATATGGTGCGCTTAGTTTCAATGACCCGCTGCCCGTATGGGAGGTCTAAAACAACGCGCACCATTGCAGCTTCGTCCGCTGCTTCCTTGCTTTCAAAAGTGAGATCCAGCTTGGGACCATCTAGTACTAAAAAAAAAAGTGAGATCCAGCCAACCGAGTGGCATGGAATGAGGTGCAACGTACACAGCGTTCAGGAAATGATTGTGCACATCCTCACAAAACTTTTCCCACATTGTCATCTGCTAAACATCCAGGAATATCTGTACTCCATGTTCCACCAACTAAAGTGGTTGAGAGTGTGGCGTATTGATGTACTGGTTGCAACGCGCTTTCCAGGCTAAAATTTCTGGGGAAATGGTTACCGCCAGCTTTTAGTTAAGTTTATCTATTCCTCCAGGTTCCCCGGGGCGTTTGCAAACTTTAGATGTTGTGGGGCCAACTCCTGTGCCCTTTACCTTACTTGCCCAACGGCTTGCCAACATGGGCGCAAACTAATCTCCTCGGTGAGATTATCAAACTAATACCTGACTTGAATTGAATATGTTGCAAAATTGATTGCAACGAGAGAGAAAGAGTAATTGAGACAGGTAGCTTCTTTTTTAAAGTCTTAAACCATGTTTCCTTCTATTTTTATGTTCCCAAACATTAAAATTTAAAATTCATATCCTGATTTCTCTATATTAACGTTATTGAAGCAAAATATTTAGAATCAGAACCTATAAGGTGGAGGGTACAATTGAGTTTTAAGTAAAAGAGATTTTGCGATCATGACAAATAAGACATACCACACGTTACTTGGTGTCAAGGGAAAGTTACCTCACATATTAGAACAACTGGGTCCCCATCAGAGATTGTGTCAGCTGTCAGGAGCTAGTAACAGAATTCCACAAGATAAACATGGAAGACCTTACACAACTAACACTCAATTTGGCTGTATTGCAGTAATTAAACTCCCAGTTCCACACAATATCTAAGTTTTGAAAACTTACTAAATATAAAGTTAACCCTGTGTGTTTGTTACGAAAAGGGTAATTTAAGGCTACCAACTGCAGCTATCAAGATGTACAGATCCTTGCACCCCTTTAAAACCAAAGATGAATCACCTAAGGAATCTTCATTAACTCAATTAGGGGACCTGGGCCAGTCTGTGGATTAGCGTTGGGTGCATGCTGCCCCTTCTGTCTGAATTTCACCACCTTAAACCAAAATTATAGACACCTTATTATTTATGATTCAGTACAGATTAATTACAGAGAATTAGACATATGTGTTTTGAGATAAAATATTTGTTTAAAAGTAGTACAACAGGCACTAACTTCCCTTCCAAATAGAGGGCACAATTAGAGAACCCTCTGTTGGGAAATTCGATACCTGTGGTAGCACCAGGTTAAAGTAATTTATAAAGTAAGCCTTGAATAAGCCCTATATAGGACAAAAACTTAAAGAACTCATTTTGAGAACACAAGTTTGGATGGCGTTAAAGTCAAATTCAACATTGCAAAACAAGATCAACCAATTACAAGATAGCACAGATGATCAATTTCATATAATTATAGGCTATCAGAACTTGTTTAAAAAACTTATTAATATCCGTTAATATCTTCTATCATTTTAATTTTAGACATTGTTGTTCATCTAAGAGTAATGCCCCATTTTCCAACAATTAAAAGCCAGAACCCTTCTGATGGTAAATAGGGTTATTTTTTCACCATTTTCTCTATCAAAAGCTTTACCTTTTTTAAGTTTTTTTTAATTTTTAAATAATAAACATAGAACTTCTTAAAAAGGACATGGAAAAGGCCCACCTGTTAGCTCCAATTAAAGTAAAAATTATGGTGTAAATTTCTGCTCAACCTGTCAAAAATAGTATTTTAAAAAATATTGAGAACACTTCACCTCATTTTCACCATTTAAGGGTCCCCAAGCACCCTCACCATATTTTATATGATTTAACTCCTGGAGGTAGATTTTCACCTTGTAGTCTTTGGCTGTGTCATATCTGGTGACATAATTGTGGGTATGGACCTTAAGAACAAGGAGGTGAGAAAATCCAAAGGTATTAGATTAGATAGCCTCACTGAACTTATACATACCTTGCCAACGTTGGGTAATGATCAAGTATATCTAGGTTGGTGCCAATGTTCCTTGTGATAGAGTTGCCAGCGTTACATCAATGGCTATGAACTTACACAAGCTCTTCTGTCAATGAAAATGGGTCTCTAATATTGATGCTAATTTGGATTCAAATCCCATAGTAATTACAAAATTCCAACAAATGATAAGATTCGCCTCCAGCCAAAACTTAAGTTTAAACATACTTGAGATAATTTATAAATTTCAATGGTAGTCACCTTATTGGCTATAAAAGGCTTAATACTTCACAAAAAAGGTCATTTCTATCCCCCTATTTTACCATACAGCCAGTTTTTTCATAGCAGCATCTTTTATGGTCATTACTAGTTTAAATAATTCTGAGAGGTTATTTATATAACCCTTGTTTAACCTGTTTACAGACCTCCTAAAGAAATTACCACACAATATAGGCCTTTATATAATACTAAAATTGTACGCTTTTTTGTAATCTCCGATGGAGAGTCAAATTTGTTTAATGGTAAAGTTCAAAAGGGTCTAGATGCAAAATTCTTTTGGTAATAAAATCCTCCAGTAGTATAATAATACCATTTTCTTGTTAGTCTATTCAGTGTCTTTGTTAATTATATACTTACTGGGGTAACATATCATTGAAAACATTCTTAGTGTCTTGTTAGCGCTTTTTTATTATATAAGGCTACTAGTTTATCTAGTTTTAGAATTTACATCACCTTTTGAATTCAGAAGAGTTACAGACACTCTTCCTAAAATAGTGACCAAGTTCCTTTATATTTTACTTGCATGAACATATATTTGTGTGGAAGTATCTCAGGGCAGAAACTGGGTGCATTAACTGTTCATCACGGTCTATATGCACCACAACAATGTGTTTTTAAAATTTGTTTTAGTTGTTTTTCATCTAATTTTTTCACCGCGTTTAATTTGAGTGTTCCTGACCTTCCTGATTGTACTTGATGGGTTTAGACTTTTTGTGACCCTGCTTTAAATATTTCAAACCACACTCAAAAATCCGTTTTTAATTTAAGCAGATGATAACATTTGTTTCACTGAGCTTTTTATAATTAAAATTATAAGAAGCCCCATTTGACCACTCATTGTATTGTCTTTCTGCGTCAACTTTCTATCAATGCGTCTAGCTGGGCATCTATAGTCCTTAGAGACCAGTTAAAGTTTTAGAAGTTGATAGTAGATCTGGAACGCCTACTGGAAGCTTGGCAACAAACTTCATATCCTTTATAAACTTTTGATGAGTACCTCAAACTCTGTCAAGAGAGGCTTTTTGGGTGTCCTATTTATATGAATTTTGCAGTTAAGTCCAGCCCTAATTTGGTTTGACTTATTTAGAACATCATTTTTCCAATTAACTTTAAATTTATGGGCAATAAACACCCAGGTATGGTGGACTCCGCTGGCAACTTCAATCACTTGATTGGTAGATCCTTGTGTTCTAACACCACAACCAACAGTTTATATACTAATTTTTTAAACTATATTAAACTATGGGGCTTCTTTATATACCGCCTACAGAAACAAAAGATAACTTTTATTTTAAAATTTTTCTATGCTGATCCACCATTGTTATTGGTAAAAACACAGGGTTGGCAGAGATCTAGGATCATTTTCTTAAATCTAAGTACATCAGATCAAGCCATTGTGTTTCACCCAAAGGTATTTTAAATTCCACCAACCAATATCAGCATTTTGGCTTTGAGAATAGATGAGTCTTAAGCTAATTCTAATGATTTTTGGTAGATTTAGTGAGCTGTCAGGGCTCTAGACACATAAATAGCTAAAAGTAAAGCTGCTTTAGTTTTTCATTAAATTTTTTTTATCATGGAGTGAAGCAAAACCTCATCTGAAAGGGGACCTGTGTTTTATATTGGATAGCAATTTCCAGATGGCAATCAGATTGGGGATTCTACCTTTAGAACCTGAAAAGCTATTTAAACTGTATTTACATAAAATAAACTTGCGCCATATATAAGCTATTGAGGTCTAGCCCCTGGGACAAATCTCTATGATTAGATCACCAATGAGAATCCTCAATTGACCCCCACTATTATTTGCTGTACTTTAGAGGCATAAAAAAATTGTTATATATGATGTGATTTTCTATATAGAAAACATTGTTGTACATGCTTTTCTGTTACAAAAGTACAGACTATCCAACTTCATTTTCTAAAAATAATGCTTACCCTGGTTTCATTGTTAATTTTGAAGTAAATACTTTTAGCAATTTGTTAAAACTTTCTATTATTAATAAATAATATAACATATATTTTCTGCTCTCTGCCACTCTCTATTCCCCTTGAAGAAAATTAGGTCGACTATCTAATTAGTACTGGTGTCTCAGAAAACTTCTTATTTGTAAAGTTCTTGCTTACTAATTTGAGTTGCACTACTTATTAGGTGGTATAGTTAGGGTAGGAGCCTCACAAGAAATTCCAACAAAAAAAGTTATAGTCTTGTTGATTAATTAGCTGATAAGTTTCCTTTGCTGACCACTTCTTTGAATTTAATAACCTGCTGTACCTAATTATCTTGGAAGTAGAGTGGCGGAAAAATATTATATTAAACTTATTTTTGAACAATACTCTGAATTTAGATCTTATTAGTGGAAAAAAATCTTAATCCCTATGTCCACAGAGATACCATAGGGGAACAAAAATTTGTCTGTTGCATGTGCTTTTCAAATATTTCTATGTACTCTGACATTGTTGATTTTGCATATGAAGTCAGTTTTCCTGTTCATGTTCTAGTATTCATTCAATAAGAGTTTGTAACTGTTGCAAATATTTTTTCTATGTTGATTGTATAGTTAACATACTATAGTATTACCATTATTGTTACAGATTTTTGTTTTACACTGTAATAAATGTTTTCAACACATAATTTCTGCTTTTCCTGGTCTGTCATTTAACAAAATAAAAGCAGATGTGGTTGATGATACTCACCTTTGATCCCTTATATGTGATAGTATTTGTGAGGAAAAAGGCTTAAAAGGAGAGAGCAGCATGGTGTATTTTATAGCATTTATTAGCAACTTCATTGGTAACAAGAAGGCAGAAAACTATATAATTCCAGTTCAAAGGATGCAAAGGTATTTTGAGAACTTAGAAGAAAAATGAGTACTAAGATGCATTTCCTGAATAGCCATCTTGATCAAATTCAAAAACCTTGGGGAGTTTTAGTGATTAACAGGGGGAACGCTTCCATCAAGACTAAAGATCATGAAAAGTGTTATCAAGGGTGATGAGGCACATATATGATGTTAGACTACTGCTGGAGCTTCTATGAGACCTCCCTGAGAGAACCCACTAACACAAGAGCTACAAGCGTAAGTTATTGCCTATCAGAGGTTTGAATAACCTCTATGTCATATTGCTGCACTAATTAATTAACATCTTCCATTAAAGAAAACATATCAGTGCTATAGCTAAGAAGGTTATATATTTTTATTTGATAGTTTTTATGTCTATTCATGCTCAAAATATTTGATATTATTCCTTTTCATATCAAAAAGGAAAATCTTGATTGTACATCATTGCATGGTTTTGTGCTTAAATGACTTGTAATATCACCATAAAGGTAATTAAGATTCTTTCTCACATTTGTAAGTTGAGATTAATGCTGAAATTTACAAATTTAAAACTAGTGTGAGAAATTGTTAAAAACAAATTGCAAAAAAAGTATAGCTTGCAGAGAAAAACTAACTTCAGATATGAAATCAGCGCTTCCAAATTAGTTAAGAACAAGTGCTTTTATCAATGCAACAAAATTTTTGCTCTATGTGTAATTAAATGTTTTGCTACAGTGGCTAGCATGTATAAACTTAGTCTTGCATCTCAGATGAAGCCCAGTTTAGAAGCACCTTACCTATTTATTGGAGAGTTAGAGACCCCCTCAATGCTTCTTTTGCAAATGTTTTATTTTACAAGCTATTTTAATTGTGATCATAAGTTTACAGTGGATTTAGGTGCCATATCCTCCTCTATTGATCTCTATTATTTTAAGAGTCAGCTCTAGATTTTTGGATACAGAACAACGTTCCAAAAGTGGTTTTTATGTACATCTCTAGTAAGCTCACTGATATCCTTCTATTATAGACTTTGGTATAAGTGCTTGTTTAGACTATGGTAATTTGACCAATATCACCATACCAAAGCTACATACAAACTTGATGGAAGCACAAATTGCTAATATGCGGTAAATTCAAAGTTCTTCCAAATTGGGTTGTATGAACACATTTAATCAAATTACAAAAAAATGGGTAAACAGTGAATTAACTGCCTTACATACCAGAAAGATTTTCACTTATCTGTGTCATGATATTTGGACTTAAGAATGCGCCTGCAATCTTCTAACATCATATTGGCATACCTTAATGGAGCAATTCGGTGTATGTGCTGTGGCCTATATATAATTGACATTCTTGATCTCCCATATGAGGCTTCCCATGAGATCCATGTGTGGAATGTGGTTGAGCACTTGAGTGTTGTTAACAGACGCTCAAATGAGTAAGTGAAAATTCTAAGTCCCAGGTTATTTTCTTTTATAACTTTATGTTTGACCATGATCATATGATCAATCCAGATAAGGAGAAAGCTATAGGCTTGGCCCACTCCAATCTCAAAAATATTTCGCAGCTTTTTGGGGAAAGTCACTTTTTATAAGAAGTTTACGCCTGGTTTTTCAGATATTTCTGCATCCTTGTAAAAATAGTGGCACTAAATTCTTTCATTTTTTTTCTAAACTAGAGGATAAAATTTCAGGCTGTGAAGTTAATGCTGCTTTCTAACTCTGTAATTCTCCATGTAGACCCAAGCAAGAAATTTATAGTTTTCAGTGATGCTTCCAAAGTTGATAGTACTTTCAGATATCCTGATTCTGGACATGAAGGAAAGAATAACAGCTGTATGATTCCCTTAGCTTACATTAGCACCTAAACCTGGAAAGGGGTAAAGGGGATTACCTCAATAAATTAAATGGAGAAAAAAATTGTCACCAAAGCTCAAATTGACTCTAGGAAAACTTTGATGAACCAAACCAAGCCTAAGTTATCTCAAAATAAATTTTTGCCTAATTGAAATGATGTATCATCAGGAGGTCAGGTGAAAACTACATGAAAGTGGTACATGAGGCAGAAAAATATGATGAGCCCAAAAAGAGTAAAAAAAAATCTGCTGAATGATTAACCTAAGTGGCCCAGCCTCATCCAACTTGGATATTTGACTCATTATTTTTGCCCTTACTAAAATATGATACAAAGGCATTATACCATCCAGAATTCATTGCCTGGCCAAGAGCCTCCCTTCTAGATTTCTTCCCCTCTTTTGTTACTAATCCTTTTCCTTTTGGGTTTCATTTTGTTGACGTGACATATAAAATCCCTTATTTTATACTACAAAAATTTACGTTGTAATTTCTATATCTCGTTTTGGTACTTGATTTTGATAGGTCTATTTCTCCATACTTACCATAGGACGGATACTCTAGCTGATGTGACCTAAGCTTTGACTTGGCACCCTTTTAAATAAAAAAATACTTGTTGTGCAATTTAGTCAGCTTATAGTATTAACTGTAAAGCTTCTTGGGCATAGCATCATTGAGCTTAAAAACAGAAGCCCTACAATTACTGTTGCTTTATTGCAAATAAAACATATTAAGTTGAAATCCAGTGGATATTAATTCCACAAAATATCCCTACCTGAGTTGAGCTACGCTGTCTAGGATAAAGAGCTTTTGGTGGTATTAAAAGCGCTGATCTACTGGTGCCACCATCTACATGTTTTCTACCAGACTTTTGATGTTTATATGGACCATCAATTTCTGCTGTAAAACACGCCTCTCATATCTTAACCACAGCAAACCTCTGGCAATTACCCTTGCACAGTTAGTGTTTTTATGGTTCATAAAATGCAATGAGAACATTTTAGCTGAAGCCCTAAGTCATAATCTGGCCTTGGCTCCTAACCTCAAGGAAGTGGAGCTTCATAGCAACCAACTGGTGACTCCTCCAAGTAAAATCAGGTCAAACTAGCCCTCCACCATCATCAGTACCCCTGTTCTTGATTCCTTAGATTCTCTTGAGGTGTATGGCATGTTCAGATAGGTCATCATTTCATAGCTTTTTCCTCACAGTATTCCCTAATTCTTGCCAAAAAGCACCTTACCCTAGGTAGATCTTATGAGGGAGTACCATGTAAAAAATGATATAGTACTGTTCCAGGGATGCTTATGGGTTCCTGGCGAACCTTTTCTCCTGTGATTAAGCAAAGAATATTAGGATAGGATCACTGTGAAGAAATCTGGGAAGACGAAACTGCTAGATCTTAAACACCACATGTATATCTGGAAAAGAATTTCAGCACAGAAATCTAGATATTTTCATGTCTCAGGACATGACTTCTGGTGTAGAATGTGGAAAAAGTGGAAGTAATGAAGGCCAAAAGGGGCCATGTTGCCGCACTTCCTGATCTCAAATATTTTAGATCACCTTTTGTTAAGGTCAAGAAGGCCCAGACTGAAAATAAATAAGGTACATGATGATGTTCAAGGCTTTATGTCAAAATTGTTGAAAATAACTTAATTTAGTTCAAATGAGGATGTGTCAATTGGTTACCTTTTTAATCGTTTTTTTGTTCTTAAATTATAAAAGAAACCAAAACAGACAATATTTATAAATTTTAAGTTTTGAATTTATGAAAGGACCGTTGGTATAGTTTTACCATTTATGATAGTCACATGTTATTGGCCAGAATTTTCTTAAGCCTCGACAAAACTACTCAACCCATCAACCTAAAATCTATAGCTGTGTCTGTCCAACTAATCTCACCGTTAGTTATCACATATATAATAAAATACTATATTATTTGCTTATCAGATTTCTTTTTTCAAGCCTCGCCATTTACCTCCTTATGGAGGTATCCTATTTTATATTTATATGCCATGGAATTGTTTCTAATGTTCATATTGGGGGTTTCTTAATAATTTCTATTATTCATTTCATTAGGGGGTTGGGTTTTAGTTCATTACTTACTTCATTAGAAATAGGAGATTTATATATACTCTCCTCACATTAAATGAAAACATTTTATTATGTGTATGAGTTTATCACATGTGAGATTATTAAGAAATACAGGGGTGAGTTGACTGTTTACCATTGTCACTGATCTTCTTATCATGGCGTTTGTTACCATTTGGCGGTTTTAGTTGAATATGCCAAGCTGGTTGCTCATGTTAAAACTCACTGAGCAATGGACAAGCAATATGATGATCGCTGATCCTTGATAAATAACAATAAAGTATTAATAATAAGGAGCTATTGTACCTCCAGAAACCAGTTTATTTAATATATATAATAATGGAGTACTTCCACTAAACCCTATTTCTTCCTTCTTCTTTAAGAAGACCTCTCCCTTACATTCTCTCATTCAGTTATTAATCTGTAATAATCTCAGTCAATTTTGACCCATCATCTTAGTAACTCTTTATTCCCTACGATTTAAGGGGTTTTGCCTAATCATTGAGGCTCTGGAGGAAATCCCTCAATATTCTGAACTATTATTACTTTGATAAATTTGCTTCACATTGACATAATCTACTGCTCAAAGCTTGAGGCTCACCTCAACTCATAAAATATAATCCGCCTAGATATGTGACTTATTGTCCAGTCATATCAATTTGTTAACAGCGTTGTTGTACTTTTTGGTGGTTTCTCATCTCAGTTTTTTTCTTACCATCAACTGTAGGGTTTCATCCCTACTTTCATATAATTGAGGTTTTTGACCCTTATAGGCTTACTGTAACTATTTAAAAGCCTACCACTGATATAATCCTGGAAATCAAAAATGGGCTAGCTTTGATGCTTCAGAAACTTCTAACAAGCACCGATTTAAAACCCCCTGTCTGTTATTTTGTGGTGCAGACTTGCTATGTTGACTTTCTTCCAGTTCAATAAACTGAGCTTTTATAGTTTTTAGAGATTAGTCACTTGACAATACTATCTAAGGTTTAGAAACTACTTCTGGAAGCACACCAACCAGATGTGTTTTCTTCCAAACCTTCCATAAGATCTTCTACCTTCATCAGGCGGGCTGATCCTTAACAGCATATTTATAAAGATTTCGTTGTTGGTCCTAGGCCTTACCTCTGTCTGATAATGTGAAAGCGTCATTTCCCCATTTTATGCTGACTGAATATAGTAAAACTTTTTGTATATGGCTGTCTTCACCTGACAACTTTAATAGGGCTATTGGATCTTACTGAAATTTCTATTGCCCCAATAAATTGAAATTTATTATTTTGCTGCAAGTGTTCACCTTCAGGGACCCCTATAAATACCCTTCCTAAAATCACCATTTTCTATTTGGTAAAGAATGGCTTTTTCGCTGAGATCTCATAAATCTTGGCGAAATTGGCGGGTTGACTGGGGTCTAGCACATGTATAATTAAACAATAATATATTTTCAGCTTCATTTTTGAAATCTTTCATGTGAAGACAAGGCAAACCCTCATCAGGAGAGGAGTTTATTATAATAATTAGTGGTACACCAGTCAGCAATCAGTTTGAAGATTCTATATTTGGAACCCAAAAACGCCATTTTATATTTTTTTTAAACTCATCAAGTCGTATATAAGTTTAAAGTGGCAATTCAAAGTTGTTACCTTTATATCAGATTATCCTGAGGCCTTCTCCTGGTTTCTACTATGATCCACCGCCCACAAAAGGTGAGGAAAAATTGGTATAAATTGGTGGAATTCTTATGCATGAGGGAAACTATTAATTGATAGCTGGTTTTATTTAATTTGAAATAAAAATACTCTTAAAAATTTCTGCTCTTAGCCACTCTATTTTCTCTTTTGGGGAGGACCAGGACATCTATTTTGTAGATACTGGTTCCTCAGATAGCCTTATTGTACAGACTCTAGTTGACTACCTTGAGCTGCAATACTTAACTAGTGTTATGGTTAGGGCAGGTGCCACTCATCCTATCCTCATAATAAAAAATTTAGGTTCTTGTTAATTATCAAGTTAGTAATTACCACCTTGTTGACCACATCTTGGAAATAAAAAATCTGCTGTAAAGAATCATGAAAGTGTAGAGTATTGACGTAATTTTGATATTAATCCTATTATAGAACAATACCTCAACTTAATCTCTGAAGATTAGGAAAAAAACTTAATCCCTATGTCTGCAATAGATACTTCAATTTTTTGCTATTGTGGCCTAATGTAGGAAAACTCAATATTGCACCTCTGTTTAAGCCCACTTTGTAGCACTTTACTTTTCTAGAGGAGGTAGAGTTTTCTTTTGATAAAGCTTTAGCAAATGTCTTACCTAATCATTATGTGAGTGATTGTAATTCCAATCTTACAATGGACTTGGTTCACATCTTCTCTAAATTTACCCTTTAGCCTTTGGGAAGAGGTAGCGCTAAAGTTTATCTTAATGAACAACTCTCTAAACGTGCCATCTTTTAGTGTACCACTTCAGTAAGCTCACCACTTTTCTTTGTGCAAAAGGTAGACAATACTCCATGTCCCTGTGTAGACTATGTTAAATTTGAACAACGTAACCATACCTGATTTGCATCCCATCCCTATAGAGTCAATTTGCTCGTTATGTGGATAAAGCTAACGTCTTTTCCAAGTAGGATTGCTTTAACGCTTTTAGCCACACCCGCTTTAAAAAGGACAGGAACTGCTTACTATATTCTATACCAGGAGAGGGATTTTCCAATCTCTTGTCATTACTTTTTGCCTTAAGCATGCACCTGCGCTTTACAACATCACATTGATGCGAAATTAGAGATCTACGTATATGTTCCATAGCCTATATGGATGATATACATGTTCTTCTTCCAGATCAAGCGTTCCATGAGATCCCAAGCGTCAAGTAGTTAAGCACTTAGCATCTAAATTAAGATAAAATTGATTAAGTATGTTTTTTTAAATCCCATACCATCTTTCTTGAGCAACTACATGTTCAACAAAAATTTTATGATCACTTTGTCAAGAGCGTATCTGTAAAGCTCCAGTTCCAGTGGTGGAATAGGGCCCACCCCATACCATCTAGTACTAAAAAAAGAGGGCCCACCCCATTACCTGGGTGCCCTTCGCTGAGATGGAGTGATCACAGCAACGCACAAAAGGATGGTGCACAGGAGACCCAAAGCAAGGATGCCAAGTATTAGGTAAATTTGGACTGGATGGAGGCTAGCACACAAGTCTAAGAAAATGCACATAAATAATTAAAACGAATGGGGTTTTATTAGGAAGCCAGCCAATAGATAAAGTTGGTCTTGTGGATTATAATTAAACTATGGGGGAGAGTTATTGATCTTCAGAAGCAGTGTTAAGCTTAAATGAACCAATAGTTTAAACTACCATCAGGCATCTTATGGTAACCCAATTAGTCCAAACTTGACTGATCAATTGCAACTGGATACCACCAGCTTTTGTAATATTATAAACAGAACGGGGTTCAGAACCTTGTTACTTAAGCAATTAAATCAAACTGTCTTTTTTCATAACGTAGCTGACGTGTTCTAACGTCCTTTCTGTTACACAGGCCATGCATCACGCACAACCCTAGGACTAACCTGGCCATATCTCGCCTGTACCCAGCGTTGGTCAGGGTATGTTTTATGTCACTAAGTCCTTGCTAATTGGACTTTTTAGCTTCTGACGTCCAACCTTATCTTTACAGTCTGTGCCCTCAATTATGTCATGTAGCCACTTCATTACACTCTTACTCTTTTGGGAACCCACACCCCTCCAGAAGCTTTTGTCAAAAAATCTGTGTGGGCAGGGTCCAGCTTCATGGAGGCGAAAGTTTGTTTCAACTTGGTTTGGCAGCCTCGGGGAAACGCTCATATAAAAACTTCAATTAGATTTTGGGAATGGGAGTAATCTTGCGCTGGCACCCAACGTTCTCAACTGCATCAAAATACCTTCAAGAATACAAGGTAATCAAGTCGTCTGATTAAAAAGTGGGAAGCTACAAATTCTTCCACCTTCAATTCTGGCGCCCCATCAACGAGATAAGCCTCTAAAGTTTATGGTGGGGGTTATCAAACAACGTCAGTTTACTTTCATGAAAGAAGGCTTCCCTGGAATGATTGGTGGAGATTTAGCTATTACAAGGCGTGACCACCTTTCTGACAATGCGGTAAAGCCCTATCGTCTTCAGTACCAGTTTTTTCATGGCCACTTGATTGGGATGTTTCAGTCATCAAGCCTTACGAGATCCCCTGCCTTGTACGCAGGACCTATTCTTCTCTTACCATCATCATTCACTTTGTAAGCTTGCATGCCTGCGTCCAGGTTTTGTGTTAACCTTAGTCATCTCTTGATATTCTTTATGAAGTCCACCATTGCTTCACCTTAGATCCACATCTGGGCTCCACGTTGAAGGAGGTTGAAAACTATAAGTTGGCGAGTAAGGGAAAACGATTGATGCATTTGGGCTTTATTATAGTTGAATTGGGCCATGGGGAGATGGCAAACCCAATCCAAAAATCTTTGACAGTGTAACACCGCAGAAGCTGTTCCAAGCACTGTTTCACTCCTTCAGTTTGACCATTTGATTTGAGGGTAATAGTTAGTAGAATGGCAGTATTGAATCTGAAGAGTTTTACAAAACTTTCTTAAAAGACAGAGGTAAACTGGGGTCCACAGTCACTAATTATCTCATGGGGCATTCCATGAAGGGCAAACACCTGAGACATGAAGTGTCTAAACATCTTGTTATTTCTTGGCGTATAGGCTTGAATCCGCCAAGTCAGTTTACACAGGGTATTAGCCACTGAGCAACTAAATCGGATGATATGAAAATCGCTGACTTTACTAATAAAAATTGATAAACTTATATGGAGCTATCGCCCCTTAATTTGACCTTTAACAATATAAATTGTAGACTTATCTGCAATTACTTAACCACACGAAAAGATCCCCCTTTCAATCCTCTGTGTGGCTCTTTATATCTTGGTTCCCTAAGCCAGATGCATCTTTAGCTTAAAAATCTTTAATTTGTCTCTCCTTTTCTAGAAAATCTCATTCATATCGAATCTCAGCATAAATCCTCTCAATTTCGCCAAATGGTCATCATTTTGATTGATTAAAATGCATATACCCTTTTCCATAATTTTGAGACTCATCTCAATTCCCCCTCCAATCTGCCAGTATGGGTAACATATTATCCAGTCATATCAACTTCATAACATTACCCCCCCCTTTGACTGGATGATAGGCTCTTACTGTTTATAATCTTGGATGAACTTTGTGTGAACTAAGTTGATAATCTGACCCCAGAGGGTTCCTTGATAGTGTAGACATCCATGCCAGTCTTCTCGATTATCTTGAACAGGCTGGCCCAGATGTTGGAGAGCTTGTTTTTCCGCCCAAATATGTGCTGGTCGTGGAATAAAACGTGGCCCCCCACAGTGAAAAGCGGAAGTCTGATCCATCTCTTCTGATCGGCCTGTTTGCAAATCTTCTTGGACAAACTGGTGGAATAGGCTTCCATTTGCATCTTGATCAATGTATCCATAGAGTCTTCAAATATCGCTGGGGATCCACACCACCAGTGTCATCTACACATGAATAAAGCAAGGCGGGCAGAGCTGGATGCAAACCATACAGCAGTTGGAATGGGCAACCAGTGACAGATGATTACTGATTTTATATGTAAACACAACAGTGGATAGAAGGGCACTCCATTCTGAGGGTCGATCCTTTACCAATTTTTGGAGTATGTTCACTAGGATTCTGTTGACCCACTCCACCATCCCATTTGATTCCAGGTGATAGGGGTGGTCAAAATCCCGCGGATTGCCATCAAATCATTCAACTTAGGCAGAATATGTGATGTTAAGTTGGTTCCATTATCCATCAGATTGAACTGTGAGCAGCTGTGTCACTGTATAACACACTCCATAATAAACTTGACAGTGGTGACTGCACCCAAGTCGCTAATACCCTGGCCTCCACTCATCAGGTCATTTGTTTGATGGCAATGATTATATACTTGGATTGATTTAAGCTAGTTGGCAGAGGTCCCACTACATCAATGGAAATGGTGTGCCAGGCAAACTGGGGTTTAACCAGCTGGTATATGGTTTTCTTGTGGTAAGGCTTTTCCATTTGACACTGATGGCAACAACTGACCGTTTCTAATACGTCATAAGCATGCTCTCCCAGTAGTTATGGGGTTGCAAAAACTCCATTATTTTCCACAATCCTCCATGTCCTACAGCCCAATGAGCATCCCTAATAATTGAGGGTTTAGCTGAAGGTTTAGGGAAACTCAGCGTCGAGCCTTCAATCCACTTATATAATTCCCCTCACGTAGAAATTATTTTTCCTGAGCCCATCTTATACCTTGATCACCTGCAGTGGCTCAACCTGATATATGTTTGCCACCATCTTCTCGTACATTATGTCAGCTAGATCCGCTGTGATAGTGACCGTTGGCAGCCAAGAAAGACAACCTGTGTTTTGATGTTTTGCTCCCAGGAGGTGTAAAATCTCAAAATCATATGCTTGAAGCTTCAGAGCCCAATGTGTGAGCCGTTCTTTCAAATCACGCAGATTCTGTAGTCAGCACAAGGAAGCATGATCTGTCACTACTTGAAATCTTACCCCATGCAAATATACCTGAAACTGTTTGTAAGCGTAGATCACCGCTAAACACTCTCACTCAGTTATGGTGTAGTTTCATTCATGCCAGTTCAAGATTCGACTATAGAATGTTACAGGATTCTCCACGCCATCGTCATCCTTCTGGGATAATACTGCCCCTATAGCAGCGAGGGATGCATCTGTACTATGAACTGTTTGTTGAAGTTGGGGTATTGCAAAATGGGTGAACTTCTAACGCAGTTTACAACACACCAAAAGCATTCTGGCATCGTTCTGTCCAATCAAAGGTAGTTTTTCTTTAGCAATTTGAAAAGCAGGGCCCTGATGCAACTGAAATTGGGAATGAACCGTCAATAATACCCAACCATCCCCAGAAACACCTGAATGTCCCGCTTTTTCCCTGGGCGAGTCATCTTTCTTATTGCTTCCACTTTAGCCAGCTTCATTTTAAGCTCACTTGGATCCATGAAGAACCTGAGGTATTCCAATTGTTCTTTAAAGGAATGGCACTTCTGAGGCTTAATTTTGATATAAGCAGCAGCAAGAGCTGAAACACTTGGTCCAAGTGGGCAAGGTGCTCTGTAAACATCCGTGAGAACACATTGATGTCGTTGAGGTAAACTAGGATGCAGGACAGCTTTAAATTACCTAAAATTGTATCCATGGCATGCTGGAACATAGCCGGGGCATTACACAACCCTTGTAGCATGTGCGTCGGCTGGAACAAACCTCTTGAGGTGATGATCGCACATTTCTCCTGTTCCACTAATGGCAATTTGATCTGCCAGTACTCTGAGATCAAATCCATGGCGGAAAAATGTTTTGACCCACCCAATCATCTAATGCATCATCAATCCGTGGAAGAGGGTAGGAATCCTTCTTAGTTACGTTATTGAGTTTATGATAGTCAATAATCACTCGATTCAAGCCATCCTTTTTCGTTACAATGAGCACAGGTGATGCCCATGGACTGTTTGACAGCTATAGTATTCCTTGCACGATAAGTTTATCCACCTTATTGAAGAAACTTCTTCTGAAACTTTTGAATGTCTAATAGGTCGCAATCAAATGGGATGGTGATCCTCAATATCTATATGATGTACCACTCCTTGAGCGCACTTCAAATCATGATAATCATGTGCGAAAATATCCTGATTTTTCTTAAAAATTAAAGCCATAGCCTTATCTTGCTGTTCCGCAAATAATACCATGAGCCTTCCCGCGGAACCACAGTCAGTATGCCAAACAATGAGCTTGCCAGTAGTCCAAGATCCTCCCATGAGCTAAAATTATGAATAAGGCAAACTTCCTCTATAGGGACTAAGTGTAGGTAAGCCACCACTTGGTGCCACTGGATCTTTATTGCCTTCTTCTGTAAGTTCGCTAGCAGTACTTTCACCTCCCCAATCCTAGGTAGCAGAAGCCCTGGAGCCACATGTGGTTTAAGCCATGAGTACTGATGAGGCGCCATAATTTCTCTAAAAGACTTTAAGGACATCAATTTCAAGCCCAGTACCTACTATGCACTGGTGTCCAGACAGTAGGATCTAAGCGCTCGTTGCCTGAAGCAGGATCCCTTTGTATTCATATATCTGGTTGGGGAGGGTCCTGGTCCACCGACTCAGTCATTGATAATAACAGGAATCACTCCATCGCTGTATGCTAGATTGATTTGACTAGAGCGGACTGGATCCGTTGGGATTCCACAAGAAGTAATATATATGGGGATCTTTTGGCTTAAAATAGTAAGAGTTTTATTAGCCATATTTATCACAATGATAAATTTCCTCATAAATGCTGCACCAATTAACATGTCGTAGTTGCTATTTGGCAACACAACTGCCAAAGTGAACGCCTGGACTGACCCAAATTGTAAAGGCAACGCTCTATACGCTCCTTCAGACACAGTGCTATGCGTTCCCGCGGTCCTGTATACTACTCGATGGTCCAGATCCTGTTTCAACAGAAGTTTAGCCACCAACTTGGTGGAGATTATGTTCACAGGTGCTCCCATGTCTATGATAGCGCAAATTTTTGTGTTTTGAATGAAAATGTCGCAGTAAGTACATTCCTAGTAAAAAAGAACCACCAGTGTTTATTACATGTACATCCAAGGGATTTGTGTTACTCAAAAAGGATGAAATGCCCTTGCTGACCTGAGGATACTCAATACCAATTTTTCCACCAGAATGGCTACACTAACCCCTACTAAAGAGGTGACGTTCATCAATGGATCCGTGTTTCTGGTGCCAGTCTGTTCCAGGATCTGCCATGCATATGGCTTCCATACGTCCTGGCGGAACTTGGGCTATGGGGTGAACTTTTACTCTCAGAAGCAGAATCAGGGGTATCAAGCGAGATCCGTTGGTATAACAAATCATCAGATTGAGGGTCAGATTCTGCCCAAAAAGATGTTTGGTAATTTCTAGGAACACGTGAATTGGACTTAATGGAGGTAGAGAGTCCCATCTATACTTCACTTGAGCTTTTCCCTGCTTAACTTTCTCAGTTAACATTGCATACACTTATGGTCTGTTAGGGCAATTACCCGCATAATGCCCTTTTTGTTTGCACTGGAAGCAAGTATTCATAAAAGGTTCACATATATATCTTGTGGCGGAAGGTCCAGTTTGGAAGTTGCCCGTATGATTCCAAGGTCGTGGATGAACTGACGAGGCGTACATGGGCCAAAAGGGGCCACTGACTCATTTGAGGGACAGATATGTTCTAGAGGCTGATAACCCAGTCACTGCGGTCCATATCCTGAAGAGTTTTGAGCAGAGACAGCAGAGGTTTTTTGGGCTATGTTGGGGGCGCTGATTGTGGTGGAGAGTTGATGTAAGGTGTTCACAATTTGTATAAGTCTGGCATCTCTGACCAACATGTGAGACATAGCGCTATATAGTTCCTGATGTGGCTTGACAGTTGCCATCATCACTATAATGACATCCTCATAGGATAAAATGTTAGCTTCAAGTAGGGCATGTGCTTCCACTGAAAAACGCTCAGCAAATTCTAACAGGGTCTCATTTTGGTGGAACTGTATAGTCATAAAGTTGGCTTTCCGTTAGCCATCTTGGTAGCACCTCTGAACAGCTTGAGAACAATCGCTTTAACTTCTTTGTAGGATACCAAGCTATTTGGAATATAGCAGGTAACTTGATCAGCACTTTCCACATCTAAAGCGGACAGTAACAGTTTCTTTTTCATCGATCAGTAGCCCCTTCCACAGCAAATTCAAAACGTTTAATGAAGCCATGTAGATTTCCATCACAACTGAAAGGAGGTAACTTTTTATATCAAATGGCTTTGCCTTGCTCCAGATTCCTGTCGCAAGGAGCAGGCAAATTGGCTTTGGAGTGACTACAGGAACCATTCTTTTGTGCGTATCATACAGCTTGCCAGATGGACTCAAATTAGTTGAAAAAGACTTGGAAGAAGTGGTGTCATGCTTGGAGTCCATTGTAACACTTGAGGGATATTTATTTGCTGAACCATAACATTCTTCCCCCAAATCACCACTAACTGCCCCACTTTCCCCAGCTCCAGCGTGCCCCACGAAATTTTTGTTGATCAACTGTTCAACTTAAACCAAATATCATTTACACCATCCATCCTGAACTTCCTATTGCAGCGTTTCATACTGATGTTTCAACTCCTGGCGAAATTTTTTCTCAGCGTTCAGTTTTTGTACTATGGCTTGTAATTGCAAGAGGACCTCTTTGATTATGTTTTTCAGGTAGGTATGCTGCCGGCTAGTGTTATCCGCTTGTTGATTGGTGTCATTTATTTGGTTAATGAGGGAGGGTTGTTCCCATACCAATTCCTCATTGGCCCATCGAAGAGTATCAAGGCTCACTTGCATGTTTACATACTC
This sequence comes from Massospora cicadina, assembly GCA_022478985.1. Taxonomy (NCBI): domain Eukaryota; kingdom Fungi; phylum Entomophthoromycota; class Entomophthoromycetes; order Entomophthorales; family Entomophthoraceae; genus Massospora; species Massospora cicadina. The sequence goes on along the minus strand of JAKSZP010004319.1, from coordinate 49,237 downwards.
TTTTATCTCACCAATTGGAAGAGGGAAGACTCTTTGGCGCTCAGCCTGACTAACAACTTCTAGTTGTGTAACCCAACGAATAAAGACAAAGATATTGGGAGACGTTGACCAAAGGATAAGCATGTTATTTGCCATTTGCTGGGTACTTCATTCAATACAAAGTTGGGTTAATTCTGTCAATAAAGAGTTGACTTGGTCCGCCATTTGCCATTCCATCAGGGTCATCTTTTCTTGAGCTGGGCAATCACAGCATCGAGAGCTTCCACCCATTCAGCTAGCTCCATCATAAAGTGCTCAGTATTTTTCCCCAATGTTGTTACATCCTGAATCCACTCCACCAAAAGGCCATGCTGATCCAGCAGTTCTCTTATTACTCAAGGAAATACTAAATTTAACTGTGGTACCAAAATTTCCAATCAATGGTGGATGTCCCCAACACAAAGATCCATCTGTGCCAGCGCACCTTGTAACTCCAAAAACAGACGATCAAAGTGGATGAGCAGGAGGTAAGTATCATGCTGCTGTGCTCACGTGAGCTGTAATACATCTCCTATTTCAATATTTTGGCGAGCCAGTACACTTAGTAGCTAGAAATTTAAAGGTTGCACATAAGCAACTAGATATTCCTTGATTCCGCGGGTACCAGGTGGCAAACCAACACCGTTCTAGTCACGTCCAAATAAGACATGTACAGAGCATAGAAATTTTCTTAGTCAAGTTAATTATATAATAGACTTAGGGCAAATTCCCAAGCCTCATCTTTGTATAGGCAATATCCATGCAACAGCCACTCCATAATATCTCTCAGTTGCTGAGGAGTCACATTTGTGGACGTCCTTTTGGTTGGTCATCAGCTCTAGGCAATTTTCTAACTTCAGATTGATCATAGCCTCCTCATCCTCCTGTTCAGTCACAGTAAATAATGTTAGTTAGTGGTTAGGTACCTCCCAAGCTTCTTCAGCATATTGGGCTCAGAATCTGATCAAAATTATGTTGGAACAAATGAGGGTTCAAAGTTAGATTTTATTGTTGAAAAACTACAGTTGGCTAGTGGCCCCCTATAAGGTGAGCACCACTGTTATTTCTCAGCATATAGGCTTGAATCCGCCAAGTTGGTTTACACAGGGTATTAGCCACTGAGTAACCAAATTGGACGATAAGAAGATCTCTGACTTTACTAATAAAACTTGATAAACTTATATAAGGAGCTATCACCCCTTAATTCGACCTTTATTAATATAAATTGCAGACTTATCTGCAATTACTTAACCTCACGAAAATGTCCCCCTTTCAATCCTCTGTGTGACTCTTTATATCTTGGTTCCCTAAGCTGGATGCATCCTCAGCTTGGTAATCTTTAATTCATCTTTCCTTTTCTAGAAACTAACATTTTGTATCAAATCTTGGCATAAATCCTCTCAATTTGCTGAATGGTCATCATTTTGATCAATCATAATTTGTATACCCTTTTTTTGTATCATGAGACTCGTCTCAATTCCCCCTACAAACCGCTGGCAAAGGTAGCATATCGTCCAGTTATATCAACTTCCTGACACATCTCTTCCGTGGTTAATGCGGTTTTTCTGGGAAATAAGTGGGAGAACTTTGTAAAATGATCCACCACTACATGATGGCATCCTAGCCTCCAGATGCAATTAACTCAACAGTGAAATCTACTGATAAGGATGTTCAAGGCACTTTAGCCTTTGAATTGTTACCAACAACTCTGCAAGGGAATGGCAGTTCAGCTTAATTCGGTTACAGACCAGGAACTTCTTACAATACCTGGCAACCTGTGCGGTTGATCCCTTCAATTATAAGTGTGGCGGACCAGCTCCAAAATCTTTGCCTTACCAGGGTGTCCAATGGCAATCCCATCACAATGGTCTTAGATAATCTCCAGGCGTTGTGGTCAAGCGGGAACCCAAAGGCTTCCTGAAAAAACATTCTTTTGTCCTTACTGTGGTAACCCCTTGTAATATAACCTGACTAAAGCTCTTGGCAAGGACCAAGGTATACTCAGCCAACAAAGGCTGTGAAAGGATTACTTTTTTGAACATACCATACTTCTCCACATTTTCCAGAGGAGCAAGCGCTGAACCGGAGGTTATGGTGGAGGGATGTTGGGACACAATCTTACCTGGTGGAATCATCAAGCAGGTGTTGTGTACATCTACCTCCTTAGGATCTGGAGCTAATTCAGGGTTTTGGCTCAAAGCATCTGCCAAACCATTCTCCTTTCCCTTTATAAACAAATACAAAAGATCAAATTGGGTTAGGGTCTCATGCCAACCAGTTTGCTGCGGGGTCAAGACATGAGGTGTAAGGTATTACAACAAGGCACTGTGATCTAACAGAGATGAATGATAGGGATGAGCCGTGCAAATGATGACGTCAATAAATCAACGCCTTAAACACTACTAATAACTCTTTGTCATATACAGCGTAGTTTAACTCTGATAAAAAATTCTATGGAAAATATTCCACCGGATGCTCTATTCCATCTACGCCAACTTATAACAAAGCAGACTCTATGGAGAAGTTTGAAGCTTCAGTAGCAAATTAAACTCTTTTCAGGATTTATATGGACAAAGATAGACATAGACAACAGGGTGCTCTTAATTGCTTGGAAGTTGTCTTGAAAAATTGGGGACGCTGGAGCACTTTTTCTCCACTTGCCTTATACAAGGGCGTCATCATCTCAGAAAGATTTGGTGTGAATTTCTTATGGAATGTACACGTCTTTAAAAAACTCCTCAATTTTTTGACCAAAGTTGAGGTGAGCTAATCCCAAATCATTTTATTTTTGTCTGGAGTTATCATGCGGCCCTGGTCAAACATATCGTTGCCCAGGAAGGTGATCTGGGACTTAAAAAACTCACACTTACATATTTTCAGCGTATGGTTGGCTGCCCTTAAACTCTTCACCACTTGCCACAGGTGTATAACATTGATCTCTTATTCAGGGAAAAATACCAGAATATCATCCAGGTAAGTCAAGCGCACACACCCATTAAGTTCTCAAGGACGCATCTATAAGGCGTTGGAAAAAAGGTACATTTCTAAGCCCAAATGGCATAACCTGAAACTTGAAAAATCCCTTTTCTGGTTTTGAATGTGGTAAGCCACTCCAGGACCTTCAGATCTGGATTTGATTGAACGCGTTTAAGCAATTTAGTTTGGAGAAGACTTTAGCTTTCTTAAATAGCAAGAAATCTGTGAGTCCATCAGAACAGGATGTAAGTCTGATACTGTGATATTGTTGAGATTCCCTAATTTACGCATGAGCATAAAGTATTATCAGCTCCTTTACAAAAAGAAGTGAGGAGCATACCAGAGAGGTAAGATGAAAGTTTGTGTCTTTAGCTAACTGCTCTTTAATTCAAAAATATAAGGCAGCCTCCTCCCATACAGTCAAAAGGGTAAAATGAAAGAAGATATACGCACCAGATCAATTAGACTTTGTGCTTACAATCAAAAACTGAATAATCAGGAAGTACATTAGCTGAAGCCGCATCAAATGAAGATTTCAGCCCCTCCCAACAGGAAAGTAAGGGCACCTCCAAATAGGGCTTCAGCCACGGAGTAATACTGAGCTTGTGAACCTTGGGCGATTGGGACAAATAGTTCTGAGAGTTATCTTCAGACAAGGGGACAACTAATGTTTGAACATACTTCAAAAATAAGGACAAGTTATCTCTAATCAGGTTGGTTCTGACGTTAAAATTTCATCACCACTATGAACCCAAACATATGGGGTAAAAGAGTTTTTGATTTCTTGAAAGCAGTCATCCAAAACATATTTGCTAACTTGTTAATCCACTAAGCCTAGAACCTTCAGCATGGGAATACCCTGAGAAGCCCCTCTTTAACCCTAAACCTAGCAAGAAATTTCAACTTAAAGTATTCGGCCAGGTCTTGGCAATAAAATTCTCAGAGGCTCCTGTATCCACCAAAACAGTTATGCTGATTTTCTCAGAAGTGGATGAAAGAGTAGCAATCAACAAAAATATCCTAAATGGTCTTTATTTAAAGAAGTAAACGCAAAACTCATCATAAAAAATTTTCATCAGGAACAAGCATGCCTCCAGGCTAAGTTTTTGCACCACAAAATGGAGAGTGAGAATTGGCCGCTCTCACTAATGTGGTCACATATTCCACCATATTTTCAGAAAATGCAAAAACATTCTCATATTTAAAAAGTAACCTTTTCTTGACCTCCTGTTTTCTGCGAAGCATATTAGGTGTCAAGCGCAGGTTCTCTGGAGTGATCTGGTATACAAAAATGGGTTCCTCTCTAGAGCCACAAGAGCTGATACTTGTCTCGTTTGTAAAAAGTTAAATTATAAAATGCGTTTTCAGGCGTTAATAACCCCATGTCCAATTTGATGACTATTTGTATATCATTATTCAAGCCATCACCACCAGGCCCTTTATTAACAACCCTGCATGAACTGTGAAAAATGTGGTGCAGAGAAAATCAACTTAGTTAAAATCTTTATTGTTATATTTGGGGCTAGACTCTTCTGGACCTTAAATTTCACCAAAAATGGGAATAGGGTTGGTGAGAGCTCTGCCCCGTGAAAGGAAAAACTAGTCTTGAGCTGTATTTATAGGTTTGGCACATGTGACATTATCATTGCGGGATAGACTTAGATATCTAATTTAACCATGGGTCTAGACCCTTATTTGCCTTCAAAATTGGCATAACTCAAAGGAATGGAAGGATAAGATTCCTTATTTTTTAAGAGGCGCAGCGAGTTTTGGGCCCTGTTTTAAGGGCCACACTGGATGAAACTATGATGTTCAAATTACCTGGCCCCTTATGGATTAGTGCATAAAATTTTCTCAAAAAGGATTTAATCAAATAATCAAAGCTAAGGGGAGAAGTTTGACACACTTGTGTGTTCATCGCAGGGGCATCCAAAGCAACATGGAATATGACGTTTTGGAAATGATGAACACAGGTAAGGTCAAGACACAGGGAGATTCATGAAAATTAGAACACCCAAAACTCCAAACCCCATGGTGCACAAATGACACAATGAAGGTTGGCAAGTAACGGAACAAGGTTGTTTTTCCCTCAAAGGTTACTTCAAACCCTTGATAGTCTCTAACACTCTCAACACAATATTATACACAAAACATTCAGGCTGGCGCCCGGGCTATAATCTTACACAGTCATTTAGCACTAGAAGGAGGGGAGTCAGGGTTAATTTTATTATAGAGAAAAATTTGTTGGAAACTTGAGAGTCTCAAAAAACTGGACTTAAATGGTCCATACACACCATGTACTCGCCAAATGTGTGGAAGATGCGCCGTGAGAAGCAAAAAAGAGAAACAATCAGCTGCTAGACTGCCAAAGAGAATGATACCAGCATGGACAAGAACGTCACAACCATTATGCACAGCCAAAGTGCCCAAATACCACTACAAAGACCTTTCACTCAGAATTTGTCTTGGTGAGACCAAAAATAGGGTTGGTCAACTATTTTTAAGAGCGTATATGTAAAGTTTCAGTTCCAGTGGTGGAAGAGGGCCAACCCTGCTACCTGGGTACCCTTCGCTGAGAAGGAGGGAATAACAGCACGCATTGAAGGATGTTGCAAAAAAGCTTAAAGTAAGGATGACAAACAATTTAAAAATTGGACTTGATGGAGACTGGAACATAAGACTAAGCAAATGCACATAAAAGAGCTAAAACAAACGGGATTTTTTAAAAAAGAGTCAGCCAACAAAGAAATTGGTTTTTTAATCATAATTAAACTATGGGGGAGAGACATTGATCTGCGGGAGCAGTGGTAAGCCTAAATGTACCAATAGGCGCACACTACCATTAGACATAGCATGGTAATTTGAGATAGTCTGAACTTGAGTGATTGATTGCAACTGGATAAAAACTGCTCTCATAATTGTTTAGATTTTGATATGACTAGATGATAAACACCAGATAGCTACGGCTGATTGACAAGAATCCACCTATTCTGATAATAGTTAAAATTATCAAGAGCCTTAAGATGAGGCAATATTGGGTCAGAAAGGGTTATTATTGTATCACCTTCAAATAGGGTGATAAGGAGATGTCTTCATTTGAAAAATATTGAATAGATTGCCCCAAACTAAGGCGAAAGAGATTTAGAATACCATACTCTGCCATAAACAATGAGAATATAGCAGAATAAATAGTCTAAGAAAATGGGTTGGTATTATGCGAAGTCACTAGTACATAAGCGAGATGAAAATATTGAAAGAGGAGGATTATATTTGAAAAGAGTGAGCAGAACAGCCAGGATCCACTGCAATATTAAAATAATAAATGAAGTGCTTCAGGGCAATTGCTCTATATTTTATTAAGTTTATTAAGTTATCTCAAAGACTTGATCATCATATCATCTTTCCAATGTTCAGTGGGTTCAACCCTGTGCAACCCTCTTGACAGATTTAAAAGATATCGCCAAAATTATAAAAGTGGTGCTCCCTACATGAGGCCCATTGAGAAAACACCAAAAAAGTAAAAAATTTCCTATTTATGGCCATGGTCTTCACTAAAAGAGAATCATCCTGGATGGCTGCATTGTTTAAAACCGCGGAACTCAAACTTATTATGTGGACGCCATGCTTAGACAACAAGAGGAGCTCCTTCAGGAATACAACAATGTAATGAATTAACTTAAAAGTGCGGCTAGCCAGCTGCAAATACATAACCAAAAGAACAGACAGCTCGCCAATCGCTTGGATGATGCTACTGAATGTCTACACTATACCGAGCTAAGTTATCACCTATCTTTTACCTGCCTCATCACCATCAGGAAGCGGGAGAACAAGGGGTCACTCGGGCAGGATCCTTTTATGATAAATATGAGACTAGTTAGAGCTGCTTGAATCATGATGGCCGCTCAAGTAATGATTATAATTAGAACCAACAAAGCCCCCATGTGATTGTAGTTTTTCCCACTGCAGAGCCCTGCGCTTCCCCAAAAACTGATAATCATTCCAATCTCACCCCTCGCTGAGATCTGTGTTATAGGCCTGGATCACATCCCCAGTACCCTCCTAAGACTGGTAGCTTTAAATAGGAGGATGAGGGTTGCATTGATAAGCTACCTCCGTTTGATTGCAATGGAAACAATCATGGATTTTTTTAAATGGTTTGAATTTGCAACAAAAGGAGTCTCCAATCAGCGGGAGGCTAAGTGCTGAAATCCGACCTGGATGTGGGGGAGTGCTGACCAAGTGACTTGCTACCTTCCAAGCAGTTCTGTTACATATCAAGTGAAGGATACTGTGCTACAGTTGTTTGGGGGTACTGGTAAGATGTCTCAGCAAAAGGCAGAATTCTTGACCATTGAGTTCCAATGTAATGAAACCCTCTCTGCGTTTGCTGACCAATTAATGGTGGAAGCACATGTGTTGATAAGGGCAGGGTTTTCACAAAATCTGATGTGTGTATTGCGATGACCCCTGTGGTGAAGCCATACTGCGAGCTTTACAATGCGATGTCTCCAATATTGGATCACGATGTCCCCTGCTCAAGGTTGTCCGTTTTTGTGCCAACCATCTACCACTTTTCCTCTACCCAATACTGAGCGGAAACATAATGCCGTTGTCAGATCTTCTTGTTTAAGTGAATTCAACCGTCCTGTCCAGATCCCACCTAGTAACTCTCGGCCTTCTTCTACCTAAATACCTCATCCTCAACCAAGCTACCCCCAGCCATTCAACTTCTTCCCCAAACCTGATACGATAATTGTCAATGGATCAACTACCAACCTGGACCTAATTACATCAATTGCCAGCAGTCAAACTATTGACCTGGGAAACCTTATGAAGCCCAAGGGCGCAGATGCTATGGTGTGAATTTTTATAAATGCGGTCACCCAAGTCATCTTTCTTAAAGTTGCTCCATCTGTTGGGTCCAATATGTACAGTAAGATCAATACTACCAGGGAAAAGATGGAGCGGAGTAGAGACAGGACTCTCTACCTCTTCAATATTAACCCCAGACGTCCCACCTGAACTAATTGTAGTATATCCAGCGGAAGACCCTCAATACAACAATGGTTTTTATACCAGCAGCCAGCCAGAAGAGAAAATATACTGAGACACAAGCCAAGATTTCAGCGGAAGAAGGACCTCAGTTGCAACCAAAGCTGTACGCCTGCCAAATGTTTGACCAAGCTTCTTCTGACAAGCTGAACTAATCGTCAATGCCCCTTCCCTGAAAGGCGTAAACGTTGCCCTTACAGTAGATGCTATTTGTCAAATAAACCCCAAAGTCATTGAAGGGATTATGAGCTTCCTTAGGAAATGAGACCACTTAAATTTCCATGTATCGAACAGTCTTATTCTTCTTATTCTGAATATACCTACTGTGACATCAGTGTAGCAAAACAACAGGTTTGCGCTATAATAAACATGAATGCTTCAGTTAACATAGTTTCCATTAAGTTGGTAGTGACGCTGACACTAAAACCTGATGTGGAACATGTATGGTGTATGGGACCACTGGAGCAGAAAACCCGGTCTCTGAGGGATCATGCAGTGAACTTCCTTTGTGGTTTGGGTAAATTGTCGTGGCAGCTCCAGAAATAGTGTACTAAACAGTAATTATGACTTGTTAATTAAAACTGCTTTCATGCGACACTTTTGGGCTGTTGTTGATATGATAGAGGAAACCTTCAAATTTTTGGTAAAGCAGATCCACAATTTTACCTCCGGTGGAGTTCCAAAGGACTCAGTAACATGGGGCATATTAATCTGGCCTATAGTAATGGGGTGGTTTCAGTTCAATACCGTCAATTAAAGAGCAAGACCCGGGCCTTTTCCAAGCAGGTATATGAATATCAAGGGCTACCACTCAGAGCTGCTGGAGCTACATCTACCCCTCCAGATGCCAAGTAATAGTAAACACTGAGTTAGAGGTGGAAGTGGCAGCTGGGCTTTATGGGGAGATCATGAGTCCTCATCATAAGTCATGTTTTGAGCCCCACGTGGCTCTAGACATATTTCTCCCAGTATAGAGAGATCAAGGTCTTGTTGGAAAATTTACACCATGAACCAATGAAAATCCACCTACACCAATCAGTGGCGTTTTTACTTTTGTCCCAGTGGAGGGGGTCCTCCATGTTCATGAGTTTAGTCGCTGGATGAATTTGTTCTACCCTTTGAACCACAGCTTGGCGTAAAAAAGGTGGTACTGCGTGAAAATTCATTGGGTTATCAGAAGAACAAAAAGACTACGAGATAGCTTTATTTCGAAAATATAAGGAGACTTATTCCAACAAAAACCACAAATTAGTGTGTGCACGGGGAGTAGTCTTTGAGTGAAAGACAGGGTCATCCCCTCAACAGATTTTAAACAATTTGACGGTCTAGGGCAGCCAAAGAAGCAGTAACAGAATAGAAAAAAGCTACTAGAGCAGGGGGTGCTCAAACATTTAAAGAGTCTGTGGATTCATCTCTTCAGTTGTAAAAAAGAAAGATGGCACCAACTGGGTAGTAATAGACTACTAGAAGCTCAACAGCATTACCAAAAAGGTCTCTTACCCCTTGACACAAATTGATGATGCCTTGGATTGGTTAGAGGGCTCATTACTTCTCAGTGATGGATTGGTTATCTGGTTATAGCAAATCGAGTTGCCTGCGGTGGAACAGGAGAATTGTGCCATTATCACATCCCAGGGGCTTTTCCAACTAACTTGAATGCCTCAAGGTCTATGTAACGCCCATGCTACGTTTCAGCGGGCCATGGACACCATTCTCAGCGACCTGAATCTGTCATGCGTCCCAATGTACCTTATCTATTTTAAATTCTTTTCGTGTGCATTCTCCAAGAATCTTACCCACTTGGAGGAGGTCTTCCGCCGACTTGTAGAGGCCAGCATTTAACTAAGCCCCATAAATGCCATTTCTATAAAGACCAATAGGAGTACCTTGGGTTTGTGGTGGATGTGACTGGGCTGAGACCCCAACCAGATAAGGTGGAGGCTATCCTGAAGATGGCTATGCCAAATAGTAAACGTGATATACCAGGTTTTTTGGGGATGGTTGGCTACTACTGCCGGTTTATACACAACTTTATTTGTATTGGAGGTCCTCTGTTTGAGTATAAAAGAAGTATGACACGTTTAATTGGACGGAATGCTGACAATGCTCCTTTGATACCCTTCAAATGGTGCTAATCAGTGCACAATGCTGCGCTACCCTAATTTTGATAAGGTGTTTATTGTCCAGACAAATGAGTCCCTTTCCACCGTTGGGGCAGTTCTATCCCAAAAAGATGACAAAGGGGAGGAGACCCAGTAGCGTACTGCAGTCAAAGCCTGAATTGCCATGAACGTAATTACACCATTTTCAAGCGAGTGATTAGCAGTGGTATATGCATATAAGTAATTTTGGGTCTTTTTGCATGTAGTGAAGTTTAAATAACGGATCATGCTTCTTTATACTTGTTGCAGAACCTCAAAGAGCCTCTAAGGGCGGCTAGCCCAATAGGCATTTCAAACTGCAGGCTTTTGACTTTAAGATCCTCCACCATTATGGAGCAAGACACCAGAATGCCAATTGCTTGTTGAGATTGCAAACATTGCCGTTACAGTGGACCTCAGTGACGTTATGTATGACAAAATGTATAGCCGGAAAAATGATGATGAACCGCCCCAAGTCACAAGGTAGTAGACGTAAAAGGGCCAATACATTCCAGAAGAATGGTGAATTATACAAGCGGATAGAGGACGCTACTGTGAATATCCCAAGACCTTTCACCCAACCTAATATTGTTATGGGCGCACACCGAGCTATTGGACATAATGGAATATGTAAGGCCCTGGAATTGTTGCGACCTTGGTACTTATTGAGGGAGCATAAACTTTGACGTGCTTTAAAACATTTACTGTTGCAACCAGTGTCAAAATGGAAAAGCCGTTCCTCCAGAAGTCTTCGTACTGGCTAGTGAAACCCCACTTTGCTTGGCTTACAGTTTCCCTTGATGTTGTTTGCCCTCTGTCAATGGGAGCTAACCAGTATAATTACATTCTGGTGGTGATCGACCACTTGGAAATGTGGGTTGAATAATCGCTGATACAGGATTTGGGAAGTCACAGAGGCCAAGTTTTTAATGGAATGTATTATCCAGCAACATGGCTGCCTTCAGTTCATTCTTACCGACATTGGAACCAACTTCACTTTGCACATCCTTCCAAAGTTAAACAAGTTGATGGGCAGCCATGGGTTCTGATGACCCCATACACCCCTAATCCAACGTTATGGTTGAATGAGTAAATAGACTTTGAAGAATATACTTTGGAAAAATGTAGTAGATCAACCTTCCAATTGGAGTTCCTTCCTCTCCACCACCATCTTTACCTATAATATTAGCTATCATTCCTCCATGGAAATGTGCTCCTTTTAATTACTAAATGGATGACACCCTGCTCTTCCGGCACTGCTTTGTGCTTGTGTATAAGATACTGGCGGAATGGATCTCCACCATTATTTGACTAATCTAGCAGACACGTTGATCAAATTGCAAACTGAGGCGTGTTTCTTCAGCTTAGCCAAGAAGTTAAGAATCAGTCTGCCAATAAGGTACAGTGTAGCGGGTTAGCTAAGTTTAAGGAGGGGGACATGGTTCTATTTTTATGACCAACATGGGTTTGGTGGAAGCACAAAATGGCCAGCAGTGGATTGGTCCATTTGAAGTCATTAAGAAAACAGGAGTTGACGCCTATAGAATTAAGGACCATACGCGTGGTCAGATCATAAACCAAGTGCACACAAAGTTCCTTCAAGCGTATAAACATTGGGAACTTACCATCCATTCAAGGGGATAGTGTTGAGATTCTGATATGACTGGATGATAAGCACAAAATAGCTACGGCAGATAGCAAGAATCCAACTGATTCTGAGACAAGCTACAATTATTCAAGCACCTTGAGATGAGGTGATATTGGGTCAGAAAGGGTTATTATTGGATCTCCTCCAAATAGGATAATAAGGAAACGTCAACATTTGATGAATATTGAATAGATCGCCTCAAACTAAGGCAATAGAGAATTTAGAAGCCCATACTTTGCCGGAACCAATGAGAATATGGTGGAATGAATAGTCTAATTTAATGGGTTGGTATTAACTAAAGATGCTAATACATAAGCAAGATGAGAAGATTGAAAGAGGAGGATTGTTAATAGAAAAGAGTGAGCAGAACAGCGAGGATCCACTGCAATATTAAAATAAGAAAGAAGTATATTGGGTCAATTGCACAATATTTTATTAAGTTTATTAAGTTTTCTTCAGGATGATGATCTTCATATTCTCCATCACTGTTCAGTGAGTTTGACCCTGTGCGATTCTCTTGGCGTAATTCAAAGATATCGCCAAAAATATGATAAAAATCAATAAAAAATTTAGAGTGGATTTTGAAATTCCTATCCACAATAAAATGAATATAACCATCTTTGTTCATAACTTAGCTGGTGCATTTTAACGCCCTGGCTATAATGCGAGGTTAGCATCATGCATAACCCCAAGGCCAACCTGGACATATCTCACCTGTATCCAGCATTGGGCAAGGGTGTTTTTAACTTAGGAAGGCCTTACAACTTGACTTTTTTGCCTTCCTAACTTCCAGACTTGTTTTTATAGTCTGTGCCCTCAATTATGTCATGTAGTCATGACACACTCCTAAAAAGGAGAAGGCCATTCGTGATGTCCCACGCAAACCTCAATTAAGAAGTTGTAAAGTTTTTTGGAGGCATGTACTTTTCTTTGGAAAAGTTTATTCCCAACCTTTAATAGGTTGCCTAATCCATATTAATGCCAGCAGAGCAAAAACTTCCAGTGGTCATCTACACTAGAGGATTCTTCTCAAGCTGTAAAGTACAAATTTCTTTCTATGGAAGTACTTTATCACTTGGATCCAAATAAGGAGTTTATAGTATTTTGTGATATTTTACCTTTACTATTGCTGCTGCTCTAATGCAATTTGACACAAAATGAAACTTATTAACCAGTGAGATATTTCTCCCACAAGATGTGTTTACCTGAATGAAATTACGCTTTTTTTATAAAGAAATGTTGATAGTAGTGGAAGCGTTAACTCATTGGCGTCACCATCTAAATGGTTGCTCCAAGCCATTCCACGCTTTTAATCATCACCGTAAACTACTTTACTACTAAGCCTCTCATGTCCTGACCTTGGCAACCCCACCAGCATAAGACCCTTGCTAAATTTGTGTTCTCTGATTTCACAAAAGACGAGGATACCAGATTGTCTAATGCCTTAAATCTGGAAACAACCCTAACTCCTGACCTCAAGGAAGTGGAGCTGCATAACAATCACCTGGTGATCCCCCCTAGCAAGATTATATCCTTTCATCAATTCCCCATTATATGAGCTGCTGTTCTTGCTTCTCTGATGATCTATAGGAGTATAATATGTCTCAGTGTAACAGTTCTCTTGACTGTCGTGCCAAAGTCTGAAAAAGGGCTCAGAGCTGAAGATTAGCGGAGAGGTCAAAAAATGAAAGTAAAGAGAATATAGACTACATTATTGTTTACAAAGCGTTGGTATTTATAGGGCGCGAGGGGACATAGTGCCTCAGTGACCTTTGTTGCCACATGAGTTCAGGATCTTTTACTGCATTTTGGATGGACTGCCTTGGTGGTGCCCTCATTGTTCTGCATCGTCCTTGAGACTATAACAGTGGGGAAGTCCTCTCATTAATGAGAATCAGGGATGGGATTTCTGAAGTTTTACATTGTTTTCGAATGTTTGATGCTTCCTGATTAAATCTAGTCATAGTGCCTTCAGGATAGGCAACTATTCACATGGGTTTGAGAGTCAATCAGTTGTGGCTTGATTTAGGAGCAGGGATTTTGGTTTGCTTGTCATCTTGAATCCTGAAAAGGACCCCCTCAAGATCCTATTTGAGGGAGGCATAGGGCCAGAAGAACTAGCCATGCACTTAATTCACCACTGACCCCTGATTGATGTCAGCAATGGATTACTCAAAGTTCATCTTGTATGTGAACTTATAATGTCTGGACCAAAGAACATCGAGCTTATTCTATCATCCTCCGGGTTAATTTTGATAGAAGGAAACGAGGTTATTAAATTGAAAACTATGTAAGGAGGGTCAGCCGACATCAAAGTGGGATGTCTTTCTTTCAGTGGTAGTAGCGATGCCTTGCATGGCTAGGGTTTGAAGCTAGACAGTTTCATTGGATAAGGCCTTCATAGTTAGATTGGAGCTCTCAGGAGCGGAGGTTTTGAGAAAGGCTGTATGCTACTTGTAAGCCGTGGAGACATCCATTTAGATCTTTAAAGGGGACATTTTAATGACATAGCGGCAGCTTATTCAGTAGGAAAGCAACGCACTGGGTAATTAATGATTCCAGCGATCAGGGTCAGAGGCGGTTATCTTCTGTAAAATAGAGACAAGGGTCCCGTTAGCCCGTCCCACCACCCCATTGGTTGATGAATTGTAAGGGGCAACGAAACTTTGGTTATTTCTAAAAAGTAAAGTAAGTTCTTGGACTACCTAAGAGGTGAAATTTAACCCAATGTCAGAAATTAAAATTTTTGGCATTCATGTTGGATGAAAAAAGGATTAAATAAGTAGGAGATCCATTGATTTTGCAGTTTTAGCAGTGACCAAAATCGAATTGACTCATTTGGTCATGTGATCTACTGCTAGGATGATCTATTTATGGCCTTGTAATCCAGCGTGAAGAGGTACTATCACATTGATACTAATGACGTTGGAGGTTTCCATTGTGGCGACGACTGAGTGTAGATATCAAGAGCAGGTTTGGTCTTAGGATTGGCAAGTCATACACGCATCCAAGACCTCTTTGGTGGTCTCCACCATTTGTTCTTAGTAACATCGTGACTTCAACCATTTGTGAGTCTTCTTAACAGCCCCGTGTCCCACAGTAGTATGGCCTCTAAAAACGTTGCTTTGGGAAGAATGGCGAACATAGATAAGCCATTTCTTATTAATATTCTTATATAGCAGCCCGTCCTAGATCTATGTGTCTCAGGTCATCTTTTGAAACTCAGATATGACTTCAGAAGTTTCCAATTCCCAACGCTCAGGTTGACCAATCAGATCATACAATTGGTTCTCCTTAGGGATCAGAGCAGCTAGCACTGGCATCCTGGAGAGGCCATCAGCGTTTTGATGGATCACGCCTATGAAATAACAATGTTGAAACCATAGCTCTGCAGTCGTAGGGCCCATCTGGCTAAACGGCCATCTGGTTACTTCATCTGCTGGAGCCACCAGAGCGACGATTGGTTGTTGATAATAGTAAAGTGGGTGCCACAGAGATAGGGCTAAAAATGTTTTATGGCTAGCAAGACAGCCAGGCGTTACCTCTTTGTAACTCTCTAGTTCCGTTCAGCCTTACTCAGAGTCTTGCTAAAATAACCACCGGCTGGTAGACCTGATTTTCATCATTCTGGTATAGTATAGCCTCAACGGCGACATTGCTTGCATCTGTGAACAACAAGAAGAATTAGTCTAAACGTGGGTGGACTAAAATGAGTCAAGTGCATAGAGCGAACATAAACGCATTAAAAGCCTTTTCTTGTTTAAGCCGCCATTCAAATGGCACATGCTTCTGTAGGAGGTAAAAAAGAAGCTTGTCTAGGTCAGCAAACTGAGGGATAAACTGATTATAATAGTCCACCATGCCTAGGAACACCTGAATATCCCTTAAGCTCTGGGGGCATGACATCTTCTATATGGCGTCAACTTTGTCTGGTATAGGCTGAATGCCAGCCTTTGAAACTTTGTGTCCCAGAAATCCATTTCTGACAAAAAAGGAACATTTTAAGGGTTAAGCTTTATGCAAACCTTCCAGAAATAATTATAAACTTCTCTAAGATGCTTTAAGTGTCCATTAAAAGTTTAGGAGAAGACATTAATGTCATCTAAGTAGATGAGGACACACAACAGCTTCATTCCCTGAGGATCCCACTCTTGGCGCTTTGAAAAGTGGCTGGCGCATTACAGAGGTCCTCAAGCATCCTTGTGGGCTCAAATAGTCATTTGTTGTCTATGAGTGTGCACTTGGCTTGGTCTTTAGGTGCGAGCTTAACTTGCCAATATCCACTGGCAAGGTCCAGTGAAGAAAAGTACTGCAATACGGCCAGAAGTTGGAGGGAGTAAAAATTCAATACAGTGGATAACTGTCCTTCTTGGTGATGGATTATAGTTTTTATAGTCCATCACCACCCGGTGGTTTCCATCCTTCTTCCAAACCATCAGGATAGGAGAGAACCAAGGGCTGCGTGAAGGCACTTGAAGTCAGTGTTGAATATATGTCTGAGCTCCACCGTCACCTGGTCATCTTCAAACTTGCTCATTTGGTAAGGTCAAAATTAAACGAGGGATGTCCCCAGTCTCCACTTGATGTAGGACGCTATTAATTCTCCTGAACTCGTAGGTTGGGGCTGAAAATAGGTCTGGATATTCCTCAAACATTTATTTCACTTTATGCTGTTGGTCTTCAGTGAGATCCCTTCCAATAATGATGTCAACTAGGACCACAGATGTGACGGACGAGGACCCTGAACACTCCCACAAAGCAGTTAGGCAAGAGTGCTAATGTAAGTGCCCACAAGCATGATAATCATGCTGTGGAAATGTCCTTAGTCCGACTATGTGGAAAGCACTTAACTATAAAAATTTGTGTCACAGTCAGTACTATATTGGCGCCAAGCAAGAGGGTTTGTCCTCCTGAGAGCGCATATATAGATTATATAGCCCTGTCAAAGTATGAGCTGTGGTCCATGTGCAGCTTCCCTTAAGGAACATATAAAGATTATTCCATTCTTTAAAAAAATAGTTTTGATTTTCATAAGTTTTATTGTAAATTCTAGAAGACAAAACTGCTTTACACAGTAAACGTCAGCTCATATCTATACTGAGCTTAGGGAGAAGAGTTGGTCTTGTTCTCTGCAAACTCTGCTGGCATCTTCTCAATGACATGCATAACCCAAGGATCTAGACCCTCATTTTCCTTGTTAAAACCCATTTCAGAACTAGGACCAGGTACCCTCACAGTTGCAAAAACTTTTCAGCAAAGATTTAGCCTCAAATTGTTCTCAAAGCCCAACCCATTCTTTTCATCTGTATTTCTAAATATTGTATTTGCTAAAAGACTTTTGGTGGCCTCTGATTCCCCTGATAGCCATTTTCTGAGCTGCTTGTCCAACCTCAACTGAAGTGACGGCATCTGATTGGCCAGAGAGCCATTTACGAGGGTCTTTATCCTCATCGCCCTTGTTGGTAATATTGGGGTAGGCGGCATCTAGTTGGCCAGAGTGCCATTTACAAGGATTTTAACTTTGTCAACACATTTGGGACATCAGACTTGGTTGCTCTGGTTGGCCAGAACTTCATTTACTAAATCTTCTCCCTCGTCACTGCATTTGATAATATTTTATTTGTCAGCATCTGTTAGGCCAGAGCGCCATTTACAAGGATTTTGCCAACCTCACGATTTTTACTTAAATTTGATTTCAAGACATCTGATTCATCATATTTTCATTTACAAAAATTGTAACGATAATTCCCCTCATCCTTAGCCTCTATCATCGCCCTAGGGAAAATTAGAGTAATGTGGCGGTCAGGCAACGCCTTGACCATTACAATAGTTTTGGGCATCTCTAAACCAAAGTCCTTTATGCTCCCAAAACTACACATATTGTCAACGTCCTTCACAGGTAGGAGCGGACATAGATGGCAGGACTGTTTGGACTTATTACCTTATGTTTGACGGTAATGTTAGCCAACAACATGAAGATAAATCTGGCATAAGATGGGTTAAAATTTCTGGGCTGGTTAGCACCTCCTTGGTGGACGGGTTGTCTAACTTCAGATTTCTAGCAGGTACCCGGATGGGATGTTAACATAAACCAAGATTTTGGTAATGACTTGGGACTTTAAAGGTATAGTGGTCACCTTAAGTAAATAGGTTGACATGCCTTCTTTTCCATCAACAGCAAGGGGGCAACTGGACCTGAGAGCTCCTTATGTGAAATTTTGAACCAATTGATCCTGCCCTCAGTCTCCAGTAGGCAGGCTCAGGCTATGACATCTGCCTTAAAGTCGTGGGAGGTTTCAAATATCATGAGGATCCAATGCCTTAGTAGGGATAGTAATTTGTCGTCATAATGGACTATTGCTGAGTAGCTTTAAAGGAACAGAGTTCCATGAAGTAGGTCATAGCTAGGGTTATACAACGCAATGGCAGGGGTATGTACAGAGAATTTCTAAATCAGATAGGTAGGGAAAAATAGGCTTTATAAATAGAGTACATTGCAGGCCATCCATGTTATACTCCATATAGTGTGGCAAGTCTGGAGCAATCTTGATGCTTTCATCATATTGGATGACATTATTTTCCTGTGGGCTACTGTCGACATTGGAAAGGACTGGAATCTTATGACCTCACACTGCAAGGTGGGTACCAGACTTCTGAACTGGGGAGACAGCGTGAGAAACATGGGATAGTCATTATAAAAAGACCAAGCAGTCTCAATTTCTTTACTATGACTAGGTACTGAAACTTCTTCTTCAGGTACAATTGTTCCAGGACCATTTAAGTTTAGTGAGGATTTTTGAGGCGTGTATGGATTTCAGCATGGAGCACCTGTAAGAAGAGTGTCTATAACTCTCCTGTTCCCAGCATGGTAGTTCTTGGTGCACAGGCCCAACGCCAGGGAACTATCCATTAGAATTAAAGTCGCTATTGCCCAGCAGAGGGTGCTGGAGCAATAATAACTCAAGCAAAAGCGAGAGATTGTCAAGGTAAAAACCCATCCCAAAATGACGCGGTGTACTAAGGGAGAAATGGGAAACGTCCCAGTTTGGAGGGAACCTGAGCGAACCAACGGTGCAAAAGTTGATAGCCTAATTGTATATAAAATGTTGTGGTTAAGGTAGTGTGAGACCTCCTCGAAGAGGTCCATGCACAGGATCATTCAGAATAGCATTTAATAAAAAATGGTAAAATGGGGAAATTTTATTTAGGAAGTTGACCAATAAGGAATGTTAGACGGGGAAAACATAATTAAACTTTGTCAGGGAAATTTGGGATCTGCTGAAGTGGCCCCAAACACCAATCCAACAATAGGCAAACACTACCATTTGAATTGGTAGTAAACACTGAAACTGACTTCACTCAAGTTTTTGATTAAAGTTGGATCTGACCCAAACACATGATTTCATAAGTGGAACAGGTTTGAAGCCCTGTTCCTCGACTAACTGAATTGAACCACCCACGTTAATAGTGTAAACCATCCGTTTTAACGCCTGGGCCAATGTAAGGGGCTGGGCGTTAAGCACCTCAATAGTGCCAGCCTGGGCATACTTAACTTGTACCCAGCGTTGGTCTAGTGTGTGCCTGAAGTCAGGGAGGGGTTGAAGCTTCACTTTCTGGGCCTCCTGTCGCCCCACTTATCTTTAGGGTCAGTCCCCATTATGATGTCATTTAACCATGACAGCACCTCTTAATTTATGCTGACGTTCTTTTCCTTCCTCCTCAGCAAATCGTTTCCATAAGGTCTTGGCACCATGTCTGAAACTATTACAATAGGTGCATCAAGGTCAAAAATTCTTCTGTTATTGACCACATGGACTCAAGAAAGGTTAGAGGGACCCAAAAAGGTAGCTTTGGAGTGTAGGGTCAACGCAGGGATCTCATTAAGTGCTTCCTTGATTTCCTGATTACAGATAAAACCGTTCTTTTGTACAATCATATGCATCTGAACTTAGGGTAGGAGCCAAAATACGGATAACAGCGGTGATAGCATTGTCCAAGATAATATTATTGGCATTAACCAAAGGTTGCATTTGGGCATTGAAACTGCTGGAGAACTACATGAGGGTTTCCCCTTTTTTAGTTAAAACCCATGAATCTTGTTTTTGGTTGGCCAGGGGTTTATCGCTGCTAAAAACCTGGAATAAAGCCATAAATACCTGTTCCCAGGTGTTGCACTCCTTCAGATGGGGGAGTCATAATCTAAAGGGAAGTGCTGAGGAGGCAAAAGTGTATATGCTTCTATTTATTTCAGCCATTGGCTTCTTCCAAGGAACTCTTGCATGTGTACAGGAAAGGGGTGATGCTTTCCTGGTGTTGGCTTTTTGTCTTGGAAAATGGCTTGCTGGTGCTTGCTGCCTTAAATTCAAAAATATAAATCAGGGGCTTTTCTCACTTTAATAGGGAAATGAAAAATAAGAGAATAACAAAAAGTTTATATATTTTTTTAATAAGTGCCACGCGGAGTAAAAGAGAGAGTATAGCTTAATAAATTCATAAAGGTGCTTAAAACGTCGAGGCTTGACGTTCATATAGCTTGGAAATTTCTAAAATTTGGTAATATGTGTTTCTAGCCTATTGAAGCTCCAAAAACTACTTCCTTTAGTCTGAAAAATAAATTTGGATTATTTTGGGACAAGACGTACCCAGGGGTAACGACTTAATATCCTAGCAAACCCCTTTTTGGTAAAAATATTGCACCTTTGGGTACCTTAGCCACGCTTATAAAAGGGGGTGGTCCCCATGTAGGTGCGAGAATGGGATTAGATGGTTCCTAGGGGTGTACCCTATAACGGGTGCCCTAAAATAGGCCACAAAGTTAGAGGGATAAGATACCCAACATTTGTGCTATTTACCCGATTAATTTTAATAAAAGTGTTTCCCAATTCGCAGGGTTCAACCAAGAGTTGGCCAGGGTCTTTTGGTCAACTAATTATTATTATTAGTAAAAGAATTTTCTTATTATTGTGGACTCATAAATGTCAAATATTCCTTATATTTGTTTAAGTTTCACCCATAACCTTCTTATTCTGAGGCCTGGGAGGTAAATGTCCAACACTTGGACAGGGTGAACCTTTCTGTAAAAATAGGGTTAAAGTTAGTTACAAGAGGAGCGGAGAGGTTGTATATGCCAGGGATGAGCGCAGGCTCAGAGATCTCAGTCTCCACATAATCTCAGGGACCTGCTAGTCCAACTGTCATCTTAGGCCCTCAAGGTCATCTTGGATATCATCCCAGTTTCAGTTGATGAAGAAAACGGAAATATTATTAACTCTGCTATTTAGAAATTGAATGTCAGCGCTTTGAAGGCGAATCTGATTCTCAAGGGTGGTCAAGAGGGTCTCAAATCCTCAAAAAGGTTGTTTGAGCTGAGAGATGCAGCTATTGTTAAGCTTGGTGCTGGCACTAAAGTTGTCCATTTTGTCTGACAACGCCTCAGTGGAGACCCTATAATTAAGGTAGACTCCATCTACACGGATTTTGCATCCCTTAGCTACATTCCAAATTTGATTGTGTAAGGCAGCCAAAGCTGCTAAGTGTCCTTTCTTCAAGGATCGTCAGGGTCTCTGGGGGTAGGTACCACAGGACCTGAAGGCCATCAAGTTCCACGGTGACATTCAGGTCCTTTAGATCCCTCACGTCTCTGGGTCCATTGGGCCCCTAGTCCCTTCAGGTCCTTCACTCACAGAGGTTAGTCACAAGAGGCCAAATTCCAGTAGTTTTACTGTAGTGCTTATACCAGATCTTCAACTTGATGCAGGTGATGGTTGCAAACAGCCTTGAGGAGCTGGATAATATGACGCAGTTGATTTTTTGAGAAAGCCAAAGATCCCGCTATCCAACACCATGTTTTGGCCTTGATCTTCTAACTAGTGGTCAGTTATCAATAATGGCCTCATAAGTATTGTGGACAAAGGAGGAGAACGCACTGTAAAAATTGACAATATGGGAATATAAGGTTTTGGTGAGCCCCAGTTAGCGGGAGACTTAATGATAGTGCAACCCATCTAACTGGGGGAGATGATGAATAGCTGGGTGAAAAAAGTTCTGAAGGTAGCGTTTGGTTCCCAGTTTAATTTCATCCACTGGTAGCTGGGCTGAGGTATTGAAGTCCCGCATGGTTGAGGGCATGGATGAGGCGCAGGAGTGTCTGGAGTGGGCACTCAAGGAGTAGATGTCATTTATCACCAGTTGACATTGTCGTTAAGGTTCTTGTATTGATCTTAAAACTGATTTTCATCAACTGAGGGTAGGGAGAACTGTAACGTGGCCCAGGAATCATGACTTAAGGCTGCATGGGATGCACTTCATACTGTGAGGTAATAATCCATCAAGTGACACTTCTTAAGAGATTAGCAGTTTGATCTTTTTGACTGCTAGTATTCTTAATTATTTGGAGTAGGAGCTTTTACTTAGGACAGCTCAGAGCCTTCTGTAATGAGCACCACTTCGCTCAGTGTAACAGCTCTTTACTGTCGCCAAAGTCTAGACAGTGTTCAGAACTGAAAAGGCGGATAGGTCGAAAAATGAAAATATGGAGAGAATATAGACTACTTTATTGTGTTAGAAAGCTTCGATATCTATAAGGCGTGTGGGGACATGGTGCCTCAGGAACCTTTGTGGC
This sequence comes from Massospora cicadina, assembly GCA_022478985.1. Lineage (NCBI taxonomy): Eukaryota > Fungi > Entomophthoromycota > Entomophthoromycetes > Entomophthorales > Entomophthoraceae > Massospora > Massospora cicadina. The sequence goes on along the minus strand of JAKSZP010004319.1, from coordinate 26,781 downwards.
CCTTGAGATCAAGATATTTTACTGTATTCCTGATCTACCTCCTGGGTGGTACCCTCATTGTACTGCGTTATCCTCATGACCGCAGCAGTGGGGCGGTGGCTCTTAAGGTATGCGAAGCCAAGATGGGTTTCCTGAATTTAAAGCCATCAATTCTCAGATTCTTAATGCTTCTTGATTGGTTCTAGTTTTGGTGGCTTCAGGATAGGGTTATTTTTGCATGGGTTTAAAAGTCATTTGGTCGAGGCTCAATTTGATACAAGGATTTCAGCTTGGTAATCATCTCAAACCTGACAATATGTTCAGAAAAATTGTCCTTTCACAATTTTTATCTGCTGTATATACGCAAGTTCTTGATAGTTTAAATTTGAATCAGTAGGATTTAATAAGAGGTACCATATAAAGGACGATATAGTATGGTTCCAGGTAATCTTATGGTTCCTTCTGGACCTCTTTGACTAGAAATAATCCAAGAACTCCATGATGGAATAACCTTGGTGCACCTTGTGAAGACAAAACTTTTTACTTATCCTCTGCACATATAACTGGAAGAAAATTTGGGCACAGGTTGCTCGGTATACCAAGGAGTGCCTTGTCTGTGCCAGGATGAAAACAAATCACCAGCCTCTTGCTGGCTTGTTTGTACTAGTCCAAAAGGTAGAGGGGCCTTAAACTTCCAATTCAGTAAATTTTATTGTGAAATTGCCCCTTTCTGAGGGGTATGATGCTATCATTTTAGGGGTGGACAGATTCACCAAGAATGCCATTTCATTCCATGCGTCACTATAGTAACAGAATCTCGGTTGGCTAAGCTATTTGTTACCCACATTTTCTCTGCTATTGGCATGCCTCAAGAATTTATAACGATCCCTGGCCACAGCTCGCATCTATGTTCTTGAAGGATTTGTTCAAGTTCTTCCAGATTCTCCCCTGTCATTCAACTGCTTCCACTAATAATCTGACAGGCAGAAAGAATGAGTGAACCATAGCCTGGAACAATTATTGAGGCTCTCTACAGCAGCTGATCACTCATGTTGTGCTTATAAGTCCTGAGGAGCACCCCCTGCGCCTCAACAGGGAGGTACATCCCTTAAGAACCAAGGAGGGGCCAAGACCTGATCACTTCTTACAGTCCAGGCGACCTATTCTATTTTATTAATGAGAGGTGGGCGACAGTTTACCCTGAAGGTTTCTCCTTTGCCCCCTCTTCTCACCACCAAGGTATTGGCGGAGAAGATCAAGGGGTTGTGTCAGGAAGTGGTGGTTAAAAGCCATTGCAAGCAGGAGATTTGTGGCCTCCACTTTACAAAAAGGTATCTCCATCTATTTTGAGGCTAATTATTACAAGTAAGTTGATATTAAAGTTTTATTGAATTATATGAATCAATCTTATATCTAAAATTAGCAATCAGGCTTTCCCCACTACTGACACTAAAGGTGAGTCCTTTCCAACTGGTTTGAGTGAGCTGACCCTAACAGAAAAAATGGAACGCCCTTACCTGCCCTATCTTTTGGAGCGCCCTTTCAGCCATTGTTCGAATCATTTTAAACTTACAAGTCAGAGTGAGTCGCAAAATATACTTTTTTAAAAATTTGATACGGATCCAGCTGGTCAGGTCAATCACCATAAGTATCTAATTTGTGTGCCAATACGCCATTGCTAATCTCATAGATGCTCCTCAGGAGTTAATGTCTTTTCCTTGTATCACATAGTATTCTTTTAAGACAGGAGTCCCCAGCAGATAATAATTTTATCCATTTTACCTATATCCTTCCCTTAGCTTCATTAAAGAAAATATTTTGAATTTTCAGCTTAAAATAAATTAAGGATCTTGAATTTTAGATTTTAGCCATGTGGTCCAATTTTATTATTACCTGGAAGGTGTAAGTAATTTCGCTACTCATTTTACATCACACTTTCTGGATGGCTTTATCAGCGGTAATCAGGCTGTTTCTCTTGTGGTAAACCATCCTGAGTGGCAGTAAAGTTTTATGATGAGTAAGCCCATGACATAATGAAGCGACCCTAATTTATTTCTTCAAAACCCTTCTTTATAAGTAAGGTGGTTTATTGGTATTAGAATGTAGGCAGAATGTTTAACCATTTACTAGTTTAGTGGTTTATAGAAGCTTGCCCGTTCTGTGATCAAAGCTTCTATCCCATGGTTAGATATCGTCTACTGACCAAGATAATTTTAGCCTATACTCCTGTTCCAATTATAAAGTATTTTAATCATATTCCTCCCCACATCGTTTCCAACTTAGATGTGTAAGGATTGAGGAGCGTCCCCTCTGCCTAGGTTGAGCGGCATTCCCAATTTCTACTAAGAAGGGTCCTAGGAGGACATCTATCCCTCTCATTACGCAGGTTTATCTCACCCATGTGGTAGATGAGCGTTGTGTAACAGCCAACCCTCTGAAGATTCCACCGCCTGTCCCTTTAGTTTCTTCTGCCAAATTAGTACAGCAAATTGAATAAATTTGTGCTGAAATTTTATAAACCTTAAAACCATGGCAACAAAGCTCAATGGGTGCACACATTTGGGGAATGGAGTATCAAGAGTCAGATACTCAACCATATTCACCAGTGGCATCGTGCCACTGGGAAATGGTGTTGTTGGTTCAAAGTCAGCTTCAAAAATATTGGGAACAGAGCCCAAAAGGCGTATGCCTGACAAGGAGAATATGTCCCAGGTTCAAATCCCATCAAAACTCACCAATGGCATCAGTTCATTGGAAAACATTGTTTCCAATTCAAAATCTGCTTCCAAAAAGTTGTAAACAAATCCTAATGGGCTTGTACCTTATAAGACGAATATGCCTAGTGCTGATCTTTGGAAAACTCTGCTGATGGTGTCAGGTCATCATTGAAAGTCACCATCAACTCGGAACTCTCCCCTCTCATATCAGGATTATTGCTTATAAATCTCACTTTTCCAAACAGACGGCAAAGCAACTGGGTGCAGGCGGGTTGGGTATATCTAACCCGTTACCAACCTCTTGGAACCGCCCCTTGTGGGTTGGCACTGGGAGGTTCGCATTGCCTGTTGAGTGAAATGTCATCATGCTAATCATCAAAAATGTGGTAGTGCTGCAATTTGGGCGTCCAAGGCTGAATCAGCAGTGACTTAGCCCAATTCTGAGTCTTTCAATGTAAATTCTAATTAGGTTTGTTTTCATTTTCCCTCCATCAAAGTTTTCCAGGTTAGATCAAATTTTGAGGGCCCCAAACGTGAGCTTTTCTAAGCTTTTCCCTAAATCCAATCATATATTTAATCAGTTGTAGCACACTGAGGAAATTGACAGTTGATTTTCTACTTTTAAATTTCTAATAAAAATCTCGTTTCCTGATTCCAGTTTTTATATGACGTATTAAAACTACCCTGCCTGGCTCCATATAAAAAAACCCACAGGCCCAGGGCTGTGTTTGCCTGGTTTGTTGCTAAATTCATATTCAAACCTATGGCCCATGGGCGCTTGTTGGCGAAGTTCATTCCTATTCTATCAACAGTCATTTATGCAGCAGTGCCTCTGGCATTTGGGCTCACCATTTGGGTGTTATAGCACTTGAACTGGCATGCCGATCTATATTATCATCTGTTTCCATGCCAGGATGGGTTACATGAGTGGGTGTGTTGTTTGTTTCTTCTTCCACTTCTTCCCCTTCAGCCCTGAAGTTATGTGTTCAGGTGGTGTAACCCCTTCTGTAGAATCTAACGCCAATAGGGAACAGTTGCATTAAAACTGTGGTATCTCTATTGTCTGCAGTACAACATGAAGAAGTTGATATCAATTGTATATATGGAGCAACTGTTTCTACCTTTAAAGCTGACCCAGTGGAAATCCTGGGCGTTACCTCTCCCCACCATTTATGTCCCATCATGTTTCAGATAAACAAGATTATTCTTACTTTTTATTTCCTATTAAAATTCAGTTGAGGTCTTATAAGATATTTGTCAAGGCTATTTTGGATACAGGAGAAGGTGAAAATTATATGAGCTTGAAAGTGGCTTAGAATATGAATTTAGATCTTAAGGTAGGATCTTAAGTATATAGCGCTACTTTAACTCCTATGACTTGTTATCTATTGAGACATCCTGTCTCATTCTTTGTTCATGAGTTTGGCTTCTGTGACCAGTTTACCATGGTACCAGATTTGTTGTTTCTCATCAACTTTAGGGTTGGTTGGTGGTGGCGTCAGCATTAAGTTTCTATATGAAGCACAACCTTTTGCCCTTTAAGAACTCCCATCATTGGCAAGTTCCCGCTCATTGATATATTCTACCCTACCAGAGGGATGGAATATATCTATAAACTCCCTCTTACGCTGATTTATCACCCAATTTCCCTTTAAGATTAATTCTGTCTAAAGACAACTTTGATATGGATAAAATTTTTCATCTTTTTCTTCACTCTGAGTAATATGGCCTTCTTCTTAAAAGTAAATTTGGTTGATATTAACTACACTCTGCACTCATATACAGAGCAAGAAGAATTTGCCCTAAAGGTTTGGTTAGATGATATGCTCTAGCAAGAGTGGGTATTCCAGAAATTCTCTACCGTCACTTCCCCATCGTTTTGTCTCTAGACGCTAAATGATACTTTGTGCCCTTGCGTGGACAACGGCCATATGAATAACATCAAGGTGCATAATCCATATCTGCTCTCCCATAAACAAACTGTCAGAAAGCCGATTGCCAAATCCTGGGTGTTCTCTTAAACTTGACCTTATGAACGCCATTAATCAAATTTGGGTAGCGGAGGTGCAGGATTGGATTACAACCATATGTACCAAAAGTGGCATTTTCCAGTTCCACATAAAGCCCTTTGGTCTCCATAACGCGATGCCAAATTCCAGCATTTTATTGATGGCGTTCTAGGTGGTCATCGCTTCAGCTGCTTGGTGGTCTACATTGACAATATCCTGATGTACACCTTCACCCCCAAACAACATGAAAACTGACCTGGAAGTGGTTCTGGCTGCACTGAAGAATGCAGATCTTTATGTGAAGCCTTCATATTGTGAGTCTTTTAGTGAAGAGGTCACCTTCCTGAGCAACCTGGTCCTAAAGGATGGGTACACTATCTCTTCTTAATAAACTTAAAGCCATACTTTCATGTCCCACGCCCAACACCCAGAAGCACCTAAAAATTTTCCAGATATTATTGCTTTTTTTAAAAAGTTTCTCCCGCACTTTCTCCAATGGCAACGCCTCATCCCCTAACAGGTAAGAACGTTCCTATCAAATGGATGGAGGCTTGCCAATGTGCATTTGAGGCGATCAAGGAAGTATTTTTGGCACCAATGGTCCTATGAATGCCATTTAGCATGGCCTTTTATAGTGGCAAGTGATGGCTCCTCAGCTGCGGTGGGGGATGATTTGCTTCATGAGCATGATAGGGTGGAGCATCCCGTCACCTACTTCTAATGCAAGTGCTCCTCATCAGAGCAATCCTGGGCCATATATGACAAAAAGCTTGCTGTGGTGTTGTGGTCAATCACCCACTGGAGGTATCTTTTCTATAAAAAGTGGAATAGTATTGATGTCTGGATGGACCACAAGGCCCAAATGTACTTCAGGAAGCCATAGATGTTAACGCATTGTCAGGCTCATATGTTTCGCGACCTGTGTAGCTTCAACTTTAATTAAAAGATTATTAAGAGAGCCCTGTACATTATTTACCATGTTAAGACGCATTCTCTCCTTGAGTCCAACAGAGAAGGAAGCACAGGAGTTGACCTTAATGATCTCTTCTACCCAGTTTCTAGACGTTGCTCCTGTATTTATTGGGGCTGACTGGGCTCAGTTGTGCTTTTAATTTTCAGGTACTGACTGGCAAACATCCTTCTTGGAGGGGATAGAGTTGTTTACCAGATGGTTCTGCTGGTCTAAGGAGCAACAATTTTCTTGTTGAGGGAATTATCTTGTTTATGAATAGGATATAAGTTACCACTCTTTTTTGTGATCATGTAATTGCTGCCCATCATGACACCCAGCGGTGGGGCATCCAAAAAATAAGAAGTGCTTTGATTTATTGAAGTGGAAATTCAACTAGCTAAGTATCTTTATGAATATATTTGTTTGGAACATTAATTGCGTGACATTAATTAGGTCAAAATCAAAAAGATTAGGTAAGCATGGCCTCTCTCTTATGCAGCAGGCAGAGGACTCACGGACATTGTTGTCAGTGACTTTAACAAACAGTTAGTCTAAGACCTTGAGTGTAGATTTGACATATGAAAACCTACGCTGGAGGAGAGTTATTTTAATCAAATTGAAGACTAGGTTATTTTAAAAGAAAAACATAGAGCTGAACTACACTAAAAAGATAAGTTTAAAGCCCTCAAATTGAATGTTTTGGGTAAATAGTACACATGGCAGCGTATGCTAGATATAGGCTTCACCTTAGCCAAAGTATGGCGGACATTCATTATGCTGCTAACCTCAGTCGCCTTGCAGGCTTCCCAGAGTGCGCTCACTGGCGCAAAGCAATTACTGGCTTGAGCATCTTGGATTGTCAGCCTTCCCTTATATTCCTCTAGTAACACTCATGGTTGTAAGGTGCAAACGTTGAACCCTTGCTGCACCCAGAACAGGTGCTTCCCTTCCCTAGCTAGCCATTCCTGGGCCCTAGAATAAATGAATTTAAATAAAATATTTATGAAAGTGCTGATTTGGGCAAAATGGGCTATGGTTCATAGATCATCCAAAATAGATAGACTTTCCCTGTGAGGGGAAAGATAATACACCCTCAGTTGATAAATAGTATTCTAAAAAGAGCTCGCAGTTTTTTTATAAAATATGTTAAAAAATTTAACAAATTATCAAGGTCCCTGCTTCCATCTTTTGGTTGTTTGAGGGAACCTAAGTATACTAAAAAACATGCCATAATTATAAATTTATCAGATAGTCCAAAATGCATTTACTCAGCAATTAATGTGGGCTCCGCCAATGGATGCTACAAATAGTATATTAAAATGAGTTATTTTATTTTTTATTTAAAGTATAAAATAATACTTACTTTGGGTTTTTATTTTTTTTATCAAACAGGCAGAGCAAAACCAGAAAAGGTTCCTTTGTTGATACTAGCTTTTTCTATTTAAACTAGTTTAAATTTTGATACCATTGATATTTGAGGCAAAAGAATGCAAAGCTCAGTTGTCTAAATTAAGGAATATAGGCTTCCGGCCTATCAGATCAAAGATAAAATTTTTGTGAGGCAACACCAGCCCATGTGGTAACGATTTGATGTATTTTATCCAATTACCATTGAGTAAAATCTTTTCACCTCGGTGGTGGGCTGACTCATGTGGTAATGATTGGTTAATTTTTACCCTATCATCATTGAGTAAGATTGTCGCACCTCAGGAGGGTTCAGATCCAAGTGGTCTTGATTTGTTCATTCGCACCCAATCATTGACAGGTAGAATCTTTTCACCTCACAGAGGTTCAGATCCGTGTGATACTGAACACCTCAAATTTGGCTGAGAAGTCAGAGCAATCCTATTATCAGTTTTTACTTTATTTGGCCAATTTTAGTTATAAACTATATTTTTCCAATAGTTAGGATTCCACTGAGAATCCACTAGGGTCTTTTCGCCCTTTATACTCATATTGTTAATAACCACAATATTATTTGTAGTTTGGGCAGATGATGGGCCAATCATGGTAGCAGATTCAGAAGCACTCATACCTCCAACATTCTTTCTCCTAAGTCAAGAAAGTGAATGTCTGACATTGCCCCCCTCAAGAATGTTGGGAGGGGTGTAGGGTCGTAGGAAGTGGCCATGTACCCAGTTTATGATAATTCCAGTGGCCAGAGACTTTATAGAATACTCATTTCCTCTCATATATGTAATGGTAAATGGCCCTTCCAGATTGATCCAAGTTTGCCACTTTGAGGAGTTATGTGATTGTGATAATATAAAACCTTTTCCAATACTTGGAAAGAGGATAGGGGAACTCAGAGCTCATTGGCAACTTGGCCTTCTTTAGTGACCGTTTTGGCTAGGTTGGTCATAGCATCTGATTGAAGTTGAATGATGAAGTTAGCTAACCTTTGCATGGCTTTCTCAGGTTCCTCTCCTCTAGAGAAGACATCCTTAGCTAACAGAGCAGGTATGCCCGATTCCCTGGCATATAATACTTGGAAAGGGGACATTTTCAGAATTCGATGATAGCTAATTCTGTAAGCCATAAGTGCGCTTGGGAGATAATGATCCCAATGAAGGGGATCAGACGTAGCCATTTTCCGTAAGATAGAAACCAGAGTACCATTTGCTCGCTCCACTGTTCCATTGGTTGATGGGTTATATGGAGCGGAGAACAGTTGCTGGGCTCCCATGGAAGTAGCCAGGATTTTAACTACTCTAGAGGTGAAAAATTTCCCGTTGTCACAGAGTAGTACTTGAAAGCACCCATGTCGAGTGAAGATATTGATGAAGAAAGGTTGCAGTGGCCTTAGCAGTCTGAGCCAGCAACGCCACAGCTTCAACCCACTTCGTGAAGTGGTCAATGCCTACCAAAATATACCTGTTTCCACCTGTAGTTTGAGGAAGTGGCCCCACTCATTCAAGCTTATTGTATGAAATGGCTGTTGCAGGGTAGTCGACTGATATTGATATCTAGTCTTGAATTGAGACTGCTTCTTACATGTAAGGCAAGCATCCAAAACTTCAACAATAGCTTCCATGATTCCTTCCCAAAAGTACCGATCCTTTATCCGCTCATAGGTTTTCTTTGCTCCTCCATGGCCTAAAGTTGAATGTGCTTCCAGGATGACAGGTACACGTTCTGAGGGTCGTAGGTAAGGCAACCACTTCGTCCCCACTTGCTTGTACAACTTCCTGCTATCCACTTTAGTGTTACAGGAGTGCCAGGCCAACATCCTTTGTACAGGCTCATCCTCATCATCCCAGTCATTTGGGGTCATTAGAAGACCATACAGCTGCTCCGCTTCACTGTTATCTAGGTGGAGGATGGGCAGCCGAGTTAACCCATCAACACTAATGTGACAGGTTCCAGCGCGGTGTTCAATCTTCATATCATAATGCTGAAGCTTTAGAGCCCAGCGAGCCAAGTGCCCCGTAGGGTCCTTCATATTTTTCAGCCATTTTAAAGATGCGTGGTCCATGATCACAGTGAATGAGGTCCCATACAAAAAAGGCTGGTAATGCTTCACTGCGAGTAGAATGGCGAGACAATCCTTCTTGGTAACACTATAGTTGCGTTCTGCCTTTGATAGCATCTTGATAAAGTATGAGACAGGATGATCTACCCCTTTTTCATCTAATTGGGCTAAGATGGCCCCGACGGCGTAATCTGAAGTGTCTGTAAACAGGATGAATGGTTTTCCATAATCTTGATGCCTTAAGATAGGCCGTTTTTGAAGCAGCTTCATTGTTTCAAATGCGGCCTTCTGTTCAGTGCCCTATTGAAAAGGGATATTTTTTTTAGTAAACAAACGAGAGGCTCGCTGAGTTGAGCAAATTTAGGGATGAACTGATGGTAGTACCCCATCATCCCTAAAAGACCTGTATATTCATAGGTTTTTGGGGGAAGGCATACTGGCAATTGCTTCAACCTTGTCTTGTATGGGTTGAAAACCCTCTCAAGAAATGGTATGTCTGAGGAAATTTAATTTCTTTTGGAAGAACAAACACTTTGAAGGCTTTAATTTGATAGTGGAGCGTCGTAAGCGTTGGAATACCTCCTTTAAATGTTCAAGGTGTTCATTTAAGGTCTTTGAGAATATGGTAATGTCATCAAGGTAGACGATAATGCAGGTTAACTTGAGATCTTGCAAAATGTGATTCATTGCACGCTGGAAAGATGCAGGCGCGTTGCACAATCCTTGAGGTAATCGTGTGGGTTGGAAAAGACCTTCACTACATATCAACGCGCATTTCTCCTGGTCTTGAGGAGATAGATCCATTTGCCAATATCCACTGGCTAAGTCCATAGCAGAGAAAAAATTTGAGCCTGAGAGCTGGGCCAGGGCATCGTTAGTGCGCGGGATAGGATAACTATCCTTTTTTGTGAGATTGTTTAATCTGCGGTAGTCCATAACTACCCGGTGACCACCGTTTTTCCTTTTAATTAGCAAAAGGGGGGAGGACCAAGGTCTTTGTGAAGGAAATAATAACCCCACATCTAACAACTGCGTGAGTTCCTTCCTCATTTGTTGTTCTTCCACATTTGACTTGCGATAAGGTTTGGACCATATGGGATGAGCATCACCCACATCAATGGAGTGGCACCAGCCCTTCATGTGGCCATAATCATTGTCTGATTTCGAAAATATATCACTATACTCACCCAGAAGAGTTTGCACTTTCTCCAACTCATATGAGGTCAGCTCCTTCGAAATGTGGACGTTTGGTAAGGTACATTCCAGGTTATCTGTGGGCAGGCCTAAATCTGCCATTGAGCCAATGGAGTGGATTTGTTCAACACTTTCCACAGGGAGTAAAAACCCTCGGCCCACCTCCTGGTGCTTTTTTACAATTATGTCCGTTTTGGTGAGGTTTCTCAACAATAGAATAATAGGCCTCTGATAAGCTGGGTCTAAAAGTCCAGGCAATACCCGAGGCTCAAAAGGGCTTACTCCATCGATGCTTAAGAGGTGTAATAAGCAGTGGCGTGGGATTTGAAGTGTGATTTTTGTATCAACCACTCATTGTTCACCTGGCTTTATCACCACTTCATTGGCCGCATAAAATGGAATACCATCGCTAGCCTCCACTGAATCAGGAAATTTCCTAGTGTTACGTCCAGAAGTAACGTAGTGTAAAGACAAAGCAGAAGAGGGGTATTCAACCAAGCAGGTGTAGTCATTCTTGACGGGTTCTTTGTTGCTTAAGATCAATGGAACTTCATAGTTCATTAGAGATAGGATCCCTTGCTTCAGGTTGATGATGCCATCATATTCGATCATAAATTGTGTACCTAGGAGCATATCATAGGAGTTATTATCTAAGGCCACAGTGGGCTCAATAAGATAAGCTTCCCAACACGTATGGGATGAGAAGAGTAAGCGCCAAGAGCGCAGGTGTTGTTTGGTCCCGCAGTTCCAAATTCCTTGATACAATCCAAGTCAGGCATCAATTTAATATTTTTCATCAGCTGAAATGAAATTACATTTACTGGAGAACCTGTATCCAGGATAAACATCAACTGGACTTTGTGTACAACTACTTCAACCTTGGTAAGTATGCTTCCAAAGTTAGCCAACAGTGCTAAGACCTCCTGGAGATGAAAAGTGGAGGTTAATTTTCGTGCGGCCTCAGGGTGAGTCTCCATAATAGACTGCATTGTATGCCTTCGCTGTATAGGGTGAATTAGACTTGATAAGAGCTGATCAGCATCGCTGGATGTGTCAATAGTTTCCATACAACCTATAACTTGTCAGAGGTAAGTTTCCTCAGGTATGGTGGTTTCATCTACTCCTTCAGTGTATAGGTGATCAGGGACCTCCACTTCCGCAGGAGCTCCCAATAAGTAGTACCCAGCATCATTTTAACCCCCATTAGAGTCAGCCCCCAAGGTATTCTCAACCATGGGCAAGATTGTAACTAAAATGGGGGATATACCCCTAGGGCACGCACTTGTTGGCTGAGTGGGAAGAGAATCCTCAGTAGAGATCTCTGCTTTACGTTGCGCTGAAGCTGAAGATGTTACAGAGAGGATAGGCCTAGGTGGTCTCACTCCCAATGGTTCAATAACTGTTGTACTAGTTTTTAAGACGGGATAAAAAGCTAGCTAGTTGCTTCTTGAGAGCAACTAGTTGGAATCCAGGAGAGCTGCTCACGTTTGCTGCCTCCATTACTTTCTTAATAATTATTGAAGTATGCAGGGGGCTTGACCCATGTAGTGAGCACCAATTTGTGGGTTCCACCAATGGATGCCACAAATAATATATTAAAACGATATACTTTACTCTTTATTAAAAGTATAAAATAATACTTATTTTGGTTTTTTATGTTTTTTATTAAACAGGCAGAGCAAAACCAGAAAAGGTTCCTTTGTTGATACTAGCTTTTTCTATTTAAACTAGTTTAAATTTTGAGACCATCGATATTTGAGGCAAAAGAATGCAAAGCTCAGTTGTCTAAATTAGGGAATATAGGCTTCTGGCCTATCAGATCAAAGATAAAACTTTTGTGAGGCAACACCAGCCCATGTGGTAATGATTTGATGTATTTTATCCAATCACCATCAAGTAAAATCTTTTCACCTCAGCGGTGGGCTGACTCATGTGATAATAACTGGTTAATTTTTACCCTATCATTGTCAGGTAAGATTGTCACACCTTGGGAGGGTTCAGATCTGAGTGGTAATGATTTGTTCATTCGCACCCAATCATTGATGAATAAAATCTTTTCACCTCACTGAGGTTCAGATCAGTGTGATACTGAACACCTCAGATTTGTCTGAGAAGTCAGAGTAATCCTATTATTAGTTTTTACCTTATTAGGCCAATTTTCATTATATTCCTTATTTCTCTGATAGTCAGGATTCCACTGAGAATCCACTAGGGTCTTTTCGCCCTTTGTACTCATATAGTTAATAACCACAATATTATTTGAAGTTTGGGCAGATGATGGGCCAATCATGGTAGCAGATTCAGAAGCACTCATACCTCCAACATTCTTTCACCTAGGTCAAGAAAGTGAATGTCCGACAATTGATTTGAAGCAGAAAGTTGGTATTGTAATTGTTGTTAAAGTGGGATACCTATGTTCCAACCTTAGGAAATTCACATACAATCACTAATCATTACACCACCTGCTAAAAACCTGAGATCCTGGCATGCAAGAACCAGAAATGCCAAGGATGGTAATTATTATCAGGAAATTTTAAAAATGTGATTTTGTCAGAAGGGAAGTTTTTTTGAATTTTACTGGAAACACAAGTTCCTAAAAAGCGTTGATTTTTTCCCAGAAAATCCCCTAGAGGGCTCAAGAGGATTCAATTACCAGTGGTCCAACTGGCCACCTCCAAACTTCCCATCCTTCACTACAGAAGGCCAGCAAACTTCAAGGAAATTCAAGGGTCCAGAGTAAAACTTTAAATTTTGCTGCTGGGCTATCTTGCGGGTTATCTGGTGCATAACCTGCCAAGAAAGAGTGACTTAAAAAAATGCAACAAAGAATGCTCCCATGATCTCGCATGTTAACTAAACTTATGCAAACCTATTCCAGAGAAGAGTTACTACAATCATCTGGAAGACTAGGTTGCTTCAGAAACCAAAACAGAGGTCTGAATTACCCTACAATAATAAGTTTAGAGTCCCAAATGGATGTTCCAGGGAAATTGTACATATGAAGCATATACTAGACATATGCCGCCCCTCGGCAAAGGTACAGTAGATGTTCAATATGCTGCTGGCTCTGCCACCTGGCAGGCTTCCTGGAGTGCGCTCACCAAAGCATTTCCAACTCTTGCCTTTATCACAATGAAATGTCCGCCTTCCTTTATCTTTTTATTGCAACTCTCCTTGTTGTTAGGCACAAAATCTGAACACTCTTAGCACCCAGAGCTGTTGATTCCCCTCCATGGCCAAACACGCCAGAGCCCCAGAATATATATTAAAATATGTAAACATATTAAAAAGCGCTATTATAAACAAAATGGTTTTTATTTCAAAGAGCAAAAAATAGATAGAATTCCTAAAGAGGGGATAGGGAATGTACCCTCACTTGAAAAATAGTAACCCAACAAGAGCTACGCAAATTATTTTTAAATTAAGCGACAGAAAGACCTAGAATATTACTGGCGTCTCATCATCTGTTTACTAATGGATTGAGGGAATCTAAAACTACTAAAACTACAATAAAATATAAATATTTATTACAATATCCCAAATTGCTTCAACTTGACAATTAGTTGAGTCAGAAAAGTGTGAATGCAACCATTATTGTATTAGATTTACTAAGAGTAAACTTAAGAAATTTATGTACAATCAATGGTCATTAAATTGACTTTAATTTTAAGCTTCCTAGCTCTATTGGGTTAACGCAATTATGGTATTCGTGGACCACTTTACCAAGTTCTCCTCTTTATCCCTTGCCTGTCAGCATTCTCCTCTTAGGAAACCGCCGGTCTCTTTCAACTGTTTTCTCCATCTTTAACCTGCCTCAGAAGGTGTTTAGCACTAAGGAGCCCCAGTTGTTTACTGTTCTTGGACCGCTCTCATGTCCATCCTGAAGATCAATCCATGCTACTCCACTGCGTACCACCCTCATTCTGATGGGCAGGTGGAGAAGATCAAATTTTTAAGCAGCTTCTCCACTTCCATGCACCTGCCATTAAGTATACCTTAGCCACTGACCCTACTCTATCACAGTTTGTGTACAATAACGCCACCCACTCAACAACTGGCTTAACCCCTATAAAGCCACACTGGGGTATAGTCCTCATTACTTATTAGCCCTGCCTTTGCACAGCAGACCTTCATTGAGGATCATTTGCAAAAGATCTAGAGTATACAATCTTTGGTTTGAATAAACCTGTGTAAAGCAATTCGTGATTACAAGCAATGCGCGGATGCAAACTCATTCTCACCCATGAAATCAAAATGTGTTCCTTAGTTATTCTGGATACACAGCACCACATATGAAAGTTCCCTCCTGGAAGCTAATACGGAAACTCTATTGACTTTCTTTGTGGAGAAAGATTAGAGAAATATTGCCATTTTTTGGCCTTTCTTACTCATTGGAAGCAGCATCCCATCTTACATGCTCCCCAGGTGTCACATTACCAAGGAAAAAACCTGTCCCTAGAGCCAAACCGGGTTGAGGATTCAAAAGAGCTTAAAGTTGCTAAAGGTTTTAGAATCATGTAAATCCCACCATTCAGTGCAGTTCTTGGTTATATAAAAGAGATTCTTCTTTATACAAAATTTAGCTGTACAAGTGCCAGCGATTATGTTCATAGCTTTATGTTGGTGTAGGAAGTCCACACTGCATACCCCAAAGCTCATCGTCTACCCCAGAAAGTATCTACTCTTTTATCCATCAAAATGTCTCAAGGCGCACAAGAACTTCGCACTTGCCTAAGTTCCTGGTGATGGTGCTCCCCCTATCCAAAAATAATGATATGTAATTCCTGAGGAACACCCTGAGTTTAAAAAGGGAGAAACATCCTTAAGAACCAAGGAGGGGTTTAAACCTCTCACCCCACCCAAGTAGGGCAATTTGGCTCATATTGTTGATGAGAGGTGGCTGATATCTTTCGATCTGAAGGCTGTTTATTTCCCCCACTTCTCACTATCAAGGAATTGAAGGAAAAGATCAAACGGGTGTTTCAAGAGGTAGTGGTGCCTAAAGGCAATCACTAACAGGAGAATAGTGGCCTCCCACCCTGACAGAAGGCATTATTATAAGATTTGGATCACATCATCAAAAGTAATTTATATTTAACAATACCAAAATGTATAATTAAATCTTGGATTTGAAATTGCCCCAGGTTTTCCTCATTACTGCCAGTGAAGGCGAGCCTTTCACAATAGTTTCAGGTGAACCAATATAATTTTATTGAAATGGACCACGCTTACATGCTGTTAGGAACCCAGCGTGCAATAAAGACCTAACTTCCTTTGTGGGTATGTTAAGACCCACAATGCCATACAAGGTCCTCAAGGCACTTCTGGTTACAATAGATAATGAGTGGTAACGTTAGATGGGGTGATTGAAAGGTTCCACCTAGTTGATTGTTGCCCATGTGCGGTTTTTACTTATTAAAACACTTTAAGTGAATAATTTTTAAACAATAAGTACTATTAAACTAAAGGAAAATTTAGGTAAATGAATAACCCTAAACTCTACCATTACCATGGTGCTGAGTCTTATGATGGGAAGGGGTATAGGGATGATAAGCTGAATAATAATAGGGGAAAAGTTTAAGTTTACGAATTTATGATTAATGGATTCAGTCCTCAATTTCACATCAAAAGTATCAACTGAGGTTTTAAGCAATTATCAGGATAATTTTTTCAACTTCCAAATATCTGAATTCACCATTTGATTTAGAAAATGGGGTGTCAGGTTTAACCCCATTTTTGACCCTTTATTTTCACTTTTTTGTTCTAATTACACTTTCTAGGTAAGTTTTCCCCTTTCAGATTGACTTCTGATTGAAGTTCCAGCTGGAGGAAGGGAATGGGGCAGTAGTAGTAGGCTTCTGAGCTCTTCTAAAGCCTTTACAAATTTTCTAAAAGGTTTTCAAAGAAACATGCAAATTTTGACACTAGGATGGGTTTGGGTTGGGGGGTTAAGTATGGGAGAGAAATTTGGAAAACAGGAGGGGCATCAAACACCCATATCTCTTCTAGGATATGCCCTAGGTTAGAGATTTGGGTGAGAGTCAGGGCCCTAAGGTTTGATCCTTTTTTGGTTCTAAATGGGTGAATACGCTTCCAGCCAATTAGCTGGAGCTAAAACCCTTAATTACCCTTTCCTAAATGGACAGGTTCCACCCTCCCTCAGGGAAGCTAGCTAAAGCATAGTTTCGTTATGGGTTAGAGTTTGATGGATACAATTGTAGCATTCCTGGGAGGTAAGGTTAAGGTGCCTTAAAGTTGGCCTTAGGAACTAGGCAATTAACTCTTGACAGCTCCTATAATCTTTAAAGGAACCCAACTATATCTGAGTTTTTGAGTGCCTGTTAGGGCACCCAGTGAAGGCAACTTTGCGGGATGAAGCATAGGGTACTGCCCCCCGCTGCACTGAGGCTGCGCAAATCTAAGCACCACCAAAGTGGGCCTGAGTGCAGGTGGGGTGGCTCACACCACCCCCAAACTGACATTTTCTCCACTGTTTGGTATACCATGTAGCAAAGGCTACCCAGCCAGTTCAGAGATATGCCTCCCATCCCTTAGTGCGAGGAATGAGACAAGACTGACCCCCAATCTGGACTTACTTGAGGAAAGAGGATTGTCGTAGTATTATACAGCTATTTCTAGCTGTCGCTTGACTATGGCCAGGGAACTTGTTGCTTGGATTCCTTCTGAAGGGAAGAAACGCTGGTTTCTGGCAAGCCATAGACCATACATCACCTCCCCCCATATCGTGAACCAGACCCTGAACCCCTCGTTGTCTGTGAGCAGACTTGGTGGGGCATACGCAGTCAGGATTTCTGGCCATGCGAGATGGCCAGAGGATAACTTACACCCTGGTTGGCATGCTTCATATCAAAGGAGAACATTACTCACACAGCATCCGGTTCTGGAAACTCTGTGAAAATGTGCTTTGCCATCTCCACCCCTCCACATACCTTACAGGCACATAGAAGATCATCCTCCTTATGCTTACTCCACTTATGCAGAGTCGCCCCAGTGGCCAGGATGATGCTGCGGAGTTTGAAGAGAAAGTTCTGAACTGTTATGGAGCAGCATCCCTTAACCCTCCCCCCACAGGTCCATCAGGATTGGTCACATTTTGCAAGTGATCCAGGACAAATATGTCGAGCAAAGCTCTCTGTCTTGTAGCTTCTGAAACCTAGCAGTTGTGAAATCTGAGAGACAGACACCGCTACCTCCCCCCACCTTGAGCCAGTCCTGAAGGATGAAGAGACGTTCCCATCTGTAGTATCTCCAGAATTCACTTCCTCATGGGAACACCCACCGATCCTGCCCTCCACGACCTTCTAGACAGACTTCCTCAGCCTTTATTGCACCCAGAGAAAAAATTGCTTTCCTCCAACAAGAAGGAAGTTCAGTTGCTTCCACAACATCCCATGCATTCCTTACCAGCACCTTGGAGGTACTGGCAACATTATTAGCTGCTTCCACCCTAAGCACCCTCCAGCTGTCGCCATCAAGGAGGTCCCCCCAGTGGACCTCCCCAATAAAGTGCTTGAAGGCCTTGCGCAGACGAGGTTCCATCTCCAGTCCCCAAGCTCCTCCCCAAGGGGATTTGCCCGGATCCTTTCAATGGTCCACTCTCCACCCTCCAATCTACCCTTGCTGCCCGCCCAAACTCAAAATTAATCCTTCCAGTATCCTGTTAGGTTCCCCGCTCTTAGAATAGCCCCTTTATTGATGCCCCAGCTAACATTAAGATACTTGTTCGAACTGTCATTGCAAGGCTTAGAGAGGTAGTCCACCAGTATTGGAGACCAACAAATGAATTTTCCCTCTCAAGCGACCCATGGGATCCATTTCAGCTGCAGTGCTTTTATCATACTCCCAAAGTTAATCAGAACTATGCCTTCCTTCTTCACCTCCTGACACAAGCTAGAGTAACTGGTTTTTGACGCTTGCCCTCGTCAAATGAGCTGGATGATTGAACTTTGTATTCTTCTGATGGAAGATGCCGGCGGTAGAACAAATCTGGCAATGTACCATAGTCTGGAAAGGAAAAAAGCGTTCATGACAATGGCCCTGCCCCAATAAGATAAGTTGAGTCATTGCCACTTCCAAGCTGCTTTTTTAAGGTCCACCTCAAGTTTGAGCAAAATTCGTATGGCGATGCTCACCCAGGGATGGGACACATGATGTACAGAAACTCCTCCCCTGTTGCCATCCAGTGGATCGAGCTCTTTGGTGCCAAACCCAACGTCACCATTCTGCCGATGGCCAAGCCCTGGATTTTGGCAGATTGACCTTAGCGTTGCTTGCGTTCTGGTACATCTTCAGAATGTTCATCACCACCTTCTCCTCCTCCTCTAATGAAACATAAATCCATATATCAACCGCAAACATTAAATGAAAGTACTACTTGCCTTTGATGGTAATGACTCCGATCTGACTTTCTGAGAGCCACTGAAAGGGTCTCTATTGCAAGGACAAACAACAAGGGAGATAGAGGGTCTCCCTGACGCATGCCCCTACACACCTTAAAGGAGTGGTGGAGGACCCCATTAATATTGACAATTGATGAGGCCTTCTCATAAAGCGCTTTAAGAAGTCTAACAAATGCTCCTTTATTCTAACCCTACTTAACACTTCCTAAAGAAACTCATGATTCACCCAATCATATGCCTTCTCTTGATTATGAAACAGTAGCCACCCCCTCTGGTCATACTGTTTACTTGCCCATTCCTCTATCATTTGAAGCAGCATCAAATTGTCAGTAATTGAGCGTCCTGGAATAAACCCATTCTGCTCTTTACCAACAACGTCTGCCACAACACCTTTAGTCAATTGGTTAGGATCTTCATTAAGATCTTATGGTCAACGTAGAAGCAGAGTCAAAGGCTGTAAGTTCCCCATGAGGAAGGGATCGCCTTTCTTATACAGCACCACCACTACACCCTTTGAAAACGCCAGCTCGATTATACCAGAGGCTAGGAGTTGGTTGTAAAGCTCAGCAAGCATCTCAGACATTTCTGCCCAAAATAACTTGAAGATCTCCAAGACCAAACCATCCTCTCTGGGAGCCTTGCCATTTTTTCCCTTAAAGATGGCATCAGACACCTCTGATTTGCAGATCTTGCTACATAGGCGCAGCTGAGTCTCCTTTGGCAGTACCTTCAGTCCGTTTTTTGAGTACTTTGGATGCCTCCAGGTTATTCTCAGAAGGGCCATAAAGGTCCTCATAGTAGGATTTGGCCACCTCGGCCATGTGGGATGCATCCTTCACCTCAACTCCATCACAAAGTGACAAGATCCTCGCCAAGGGTCTGAATGCCCCTACTGCCTTTCGGAGTAGGGCCACATTGCCATTAGAGTCCTCATCCAATATAGACTTCCTTTGTTTGAGGTGATCCACCATTAAAGCTCCCATCGATTTTGCATACAATTCAGCCTTGGCCGTGTAGGCAGATGCCCCCATGACCATGACCTGTTTGCAGGTACTCTTGAAGCTCCTCTCCAAGGTTTCATACCTCAAACGCATGGCCCCTAGCTGCCTTACAAAAGATTTCACAAGCCATTTTGAGATCAGCTTCATCCATAGCCATTTTATAGGCACACCAGTCTTCCCCAAAATTTGGATTCTACACCACCTTACCTTCTTCCTCATGATATCCTGAAGTATACTACACTTCAGGAGTTCAGGGTTCAGTCTCCAAATCCCTTTCTCTGCAGAAGCAACCTGAGGGTCACTGATCTACAGTTCCAAGGTCCTGTGGTCTCAAGCACCTGGATCATGATTCCGAAGAATCAACTTGCAGCGACTAAGGAGAGGCTGGGGCACTGACACAAGGTCAATGCGAGAAAGATGATCCCCCTGGATGTGAGTCCACCTAGTCTCTCCATCCTCACCACAGCCAGCTCTCCATACATCCAGTAGGCTATGGTCGATCATTAAACTAGCCAACTCGTAGGCTCCAGGATCAGAACTCCAGTTACCTGAAGCCACAACCCTGTCATCCTTAAAGCAGACAAAGTTCATATCCCCCTAGCACAATCGACGTCCCAATGCCTTCCTCCTGGATTCTTAGGCTGACCTTCTGGAAGAAGGTCTTCCATTCAGATCCAGAACTGGGCGCATATATGCTGATAAACCAAATTGATTGCTCTCCAAAACAGTGACATTACTGCCACTGCTCTTCCAGGAACCAATACCCTTTTAGCCAACACCTTAACCATGTCCACCCACCAGACCAAGATAACCCCCATTTGACTTCTACCCCTCCCTCTTTCCCTCCCCTAAGGGCGAGTCTGAGTTTGGTTGATCTACCAAATGCGAGTAAAATGATTGTTTCCAAGGAATTGGAAGTCCCAGTCCTCTTCCACCCCAGGTTTGGACTTAGTCTCAGTGAGGAAGCCGATGTCTAACCCATGTTGTTGCAATTGGAGTTTCACCTGCTGCCGCTGCTTGAGCCCATTCAGACCCCACGCGTTAGAAAATTCAACCCTGATCTCCATAGGTTTGAAACTGAAGATGCCTTGGTGTCGGGATATGGGGGGTCCCCATCCTCTTCCACCTCAGCTGGTTTAGCAGGACCATGTTTCTTCCTCCTTTTTCAGTAATAGACTGAGATGGGGGTGGAGGCTGCTCGGTCACAGCAGCCTCCAGAATCTTACCATTGCCAGGGTCCTTGACAGACCCCTCCGCTTTGGTTGGTGGCATTTGATTAGAAGGCATTGGCCCACTATTGCTAACAGGCAACGCCTCCCTTACCTCCGCAACTTCCTCTAAAGGCCTCGCGCACTATGTCACACCCACATCCCTTATTGTCACCTGCCTCTTACATGATCTAGTGATGGGGAGAACCCCATCCATTTGGGAGGCGACCACATCCATAATGTCCTTTGCGGACTGTGCCAGAGCGCCACTCAGCTCGATTTGGATTCTAGCTGCTTCCCTCACCTTCCAGGAACGCTTTGACTCCTTGTTGACCTTCCTAACACTTTTCAGCATTCCAGTCACCGCCTACAAAGTGATGCCAGCCACAGCCTCCTCCCTTTCTTTGGCTGACATCTCAGTAAGATTCTCCAACGCCTTCTGGAGAGCCAACTTTTTCTCAGAGGGCGCCATCACTGGCACCCCCGCGTTAGGCCAGCTAGGCTTGGCCACTGCCGCAGGAGGTTGGACCTGAGGACATTTGGCTCTGATGTCCCCTTCATACCACACAAGAAGCACCTGTCCAGCGGTACCACAGGGACACTCCGGGTCCCCACAGTGACTGAACGAGGTAACTCCCCATATGATTTTGAAAATTCAACCTTCAAAACCCAGTCCCCAGATCCTACGGTGAACTTTTTCAAGCTAACGTCCTTCTGCTTCAAGTTCTTTACCAGCCTGTTCTCATTGAAGGAGATCACTCTGCTAAAGCCTTTCAGATGAGACATCATGGCCCCACTAGTGATCACAGGTGGTACGTCCCTCATAATGAACCTTCCAATCTCAGTGCCGATCTCAAGACATACAGCCTCCTCGTTCTTTGTGCTCAAACTGGCAGCCAAAACCTGTTCCTTTTGAAGCTTAGACTGGAAGGTCATAAGTTCAGCCCAGGAGCCAAAAGTGAAATATGGAGTGGGGCGAACCCACAAACCTCAATCACCCTGACCATGAGAATCTACTTAGACCATCTGGTCTCACTTCCACGGCGTGAACCCTCTTGAGGCTCTCCACCATGCTCGCCGTCAGATCCTTGGATGGGCCCGATTTCCTCACTTTGAAAAGCTTGGTTCCAACACCAAATCCATTAGCAGCCACTGCAGCAAAGGAGACCAAAGCCCCCTGTGCAGAAGAGGCCATCCCCGCTGCTGATTTGTTAATGGAGATGGTCTCTCTGGGTTGGTTATGTGACGAAGTTTGCTCTCCAGGCCCTTTTTGTGCGGGAACCATTGCAGCCTTTTTGGGTCAGTCTGTCATTTTGGTACATGAGCGCTCTTATCTTTCGCTGTACCAGTGTAAGCCCACATAAGCTACTGGCCGCTATCCAGGTTTCAGGCCAACCTAGATAACCGCGGTGATTATTATAGATACGTGATCCAAAGTTCAGCCAATCAGGATTTCCCCACCTTGTCACTGAGACCTGCTTTTGCAGCGCTCCACCTCATAGAAAAGTAGTGTGACAGATGATACGCCTGACTCTTGCCTCCCCCTTCCTGCCCATAATCCCCCCTGAAGGAGAGTGGAAGCACCCCCAAGAACAGGTTGGTTTACAGTCATTAACTTCCATCCCACTACCCATCCAGGCCACTACTGGACCTTTCCAGGGCGCCTCTCTGGGTTCTGGTTTTAGCTACTCACCCATGTTTCCACACGCTTTCCTTGGTTACATCACGTGAAGGCCCCAGCTTACCCTACCTAGCTCCAAGCCCAACTATCTTCATAAGATGGAAATCACTTTCAAGATTTTATGTAATGCTAACCGCATTTGACTCTTTGTGAATTCAAGATATGCTCTACCTCAAACTCTAAGGCGCTATCAGCCATGGTGTGATTTACTCAAAGACTTCTGTCCTTTAATGGCAATAATGTTGAGAGGTGAACGGAGTTGTGAGCCTTCTGTGTGGGGTAAGTTTCACGAGAAAAGGATATGTTGTTCAACACCTGGAAAATGGGGAAGGGCCCTGCGCCTTTGCAAAATATATAATGACACAGCACCCCGAGGTGCCAATTCTTGGTATATACCATAAACATAAACTTTTTTATAGTAAGGAGTCTCACGTTGTTTCTTGTCTGAAAATTTCATGGCGTCAATGGTGGATCTAATAAGAAGATATGAACCTGTTGATTAACCTTCTGGATGTGGGTGACAAAGAGGTCTGTCACAGGATTGTTGTTACGCTTTTGGTCCAACACTGCATACATGGTTGTACGCCTTATTAAATAAAAACGTGACACCCCATTGATGAATAAAGGTAATATTTGAATGTAAACCCACCCTTGCCCTTAAGACCTGCTTTTGCAGTGCCCCCCCCTCATGGGGGTAGTGTGACAGACGATACCCCCCTGACTTTTTACCCCCCCCTTTCCCCTGCCCATATTTTCCCCTGAAGGAGAGGGAAGCACCTGAAAGGACTGTTTGGGGAACAGTTTTTGCTTCCATCCAGGCCACTACAGGACCCTTCTAAGGCGCCTCTCTGGGTTCTGCTGTTGGCTACTCCCCCGTTTTTAAAAATTTTCCCTTTGGTCACGCCAGGGAAGGCCCCAGCTTACCCTACTTAGCTCCCATCTGGAGAGATCTTCATTAATTTCACTAATTTGGTGGAAATGATGTTGATTGGCGCTCCAAATTTAATTATTTCTCGTGCTCTTATCCTATTGACTATTGTCTGCGCTATTTACACTCTAATTACTGAAATAAGTATTTATTAAATGGATAGCGGCATTATTAACTGAATCAAGAGTGTGAACTATTTGAGCGGATAAATCAGGGAAAGACTTTAATTGCGTTTATAGATAAAGAAATAATCACATCATCCAATTTTTCTTTTAACTAAATCTTAGGGCTTTCAGCAGACCTGATTTTCTCCGCTAACTATCACGTGTATGGCTGAGCAACCTTCTTAACAATTTTTGAGATCAATCCCCTTCGCTTTGGCTCAGGTAATCGCATTGACATCCAAAACAACCACCTGATGGATAAGATCAGGCGCGTCGTCTTTCACAAATAGATCAGAGATGTAAATAGCATCATTCATTATATCAGGCTGGGCAGGTTTAACAGAAGTACTAGAACGTCCCTTGTCTAGACTGCTGTCTTTCTTCCTGACTCTGAACCACTTTCCTATTCCTTGGTT
This sequence comes from Massospora cicadina, assembly GCA_022478985.1. NCBI lineage: Eukaryota > Fungi > Entomophthoromycota > Entomophthoromycetes > Entomophthorales > Entomophthoraceae > Massospora > Massospora cicadina. Next base: position 2,640 of record JAKSZP010004319.1, on the reverse strand, counting down.
TGAATGAGATTAACCTGATCCTTCCTTCTTTTGTCCCAACACTGGGCAATTACATGGCCAAGTTTCCTGCATTGAAACAGAAAATTGACGTTTTTGTCCAATCATTTTTGACCTATAGGTTTAGTTCCCATTAATATTTGGCTCTCAGGCTCCTTAGGGGTTCCACAAATTTGACAATATTCTGAGCCTTCATCTGGATCACCTTAAAAAAAAATTGGTTGGGAGCTTTAAAAGTGGCTTGAGCATATTTGTAGTGCCAAAATCTGCAAGGTTGTTGTTTAGGTTACTAGTGCCACCGCCATAATCTTATGAAGCTCTTGGTTGGGCTGAAGCGCCGCCTGCATTGCTATGCATGCATTAGAAATAGTAATTACTTTTAAACCAGCCAAGATCTGGGACTCTTGAAAAAATGATTGGCGAATTTGTCAGGGTCTCATCCTTTTGGAAGTGTATACCCATAATTTCTTGCTTGCAATTTGCCATCAGAGTAGGGTTTTTAAATCTAATATGATCGCTGCTTTTGCTTCAGCGTACGACCAGTTGTCTTCATTAAGGTGAAGTAGCACCGGATTATGGCAATTATAGCTAGACAGTTAGTTATTGTCGCCACTTTCTGACGGTCTGCATAACCAAACATCATCATCTCATAGAGATGGAAAAACGCTGGTATTATCCTGGTGGAAGGTGAGCAATTTTAGTGTATTCTGAAACTCTTAATTGCTCCACTCACAGAAGATTCCTGCCCAATGACTCAATTAACCATAGGTTTGGCTTTGGGAGTCATTTATGACGTGCCAGATAATGATTTAGGCATATTTTGGGGTAAGAGTGTCTTCCTAGCTGGATTTTTCACAGGTATTTTCAGTGGCTTTGTTTTCCTCAAGCTGCTCACAACCACATTTGTGATTTTCAACCTCCTCAATCTGCTTCATCATGCTTGCCTTATCCTTATGTACACGTCAGAGGCGTTTTTAGTCAGCTTCCCATCAGTTTTATAAAATAAAGATTCCATAATGAGTTCGCCCTCTTACCACTTCAAAGAGGTAACTTTTCCATGCATGTCATTAATCAAATCTCCGACTTATTTGATCACTTCTTTCTATCTGGTTATACGCTCCTCCAAGGTAGAGAAGTAGCCTTGAGATACTGAGTTAAGCACGTTTTGATTAACAGTCTCCATCTTCATCCAGAGCTTCTGAAGTTCATTCTTATAAGACATTGTGGATTAATATTGGCTTTTGACAACTCAACTACCCCTTATTATGACACCAATTGTTAAAACCAGGGAGTTGCTCTTATGATTGTAGCTCACTTTTGCTCCCTTATTTAACTGCACATATTCTGGACAAATTGTGTTGATTAGGTAGACTGAAATAAACTGGGGCAATAGTATGAAGACTATGATCAAAGTTGATTGCTCTAAAAGCCACGTTGATTATAATGTTCAACGCTAAACAGGTACTTCTTCCTCTTGGTGATATTTTGAACTGGTAGGGAACTTTTTTATTCTCTTCATGCAGAGCCAAGCGGAGATCTGATACAAACTTAAACAACATAAGGCTTCCAATCCTTGCCTTCTTATCCCAAAGGTAAGCTATACATTCAATGAATAAACAGGTAAGTAATTATCAAATTAACGTCTTTATTAGGAAAATATTGATGGGGTTTTATATTACACTTGGCGCACAGCTTTTCAGCTGCCCATAGGAGATTAATTATTTCTTTTATTCAGATGGTTTTAACCCTTAAGTTAAAAATCTGAATACTTTAAGGTATATTTGCCTTGATTTTTCTTGAGTAGCATAATCCTCAATGTTTGGAAATCATATACTAGTGTCAGGAGCCAGACACCAATTTATTAGGGCTGTGTTGCCTGGTCACGCCTGCTACCACTAAAACAAGCATTAATATCGCCCAGTAGTTTTAAAAACCCTCTATCGTTTGATCAGAACAATTCCTCATAGTAATCTAACTATTGGTGTTAATCCCAAATCAATCACTACTCAATAGTGTTGTGGTTAATCTAACGAAATACTAGTGAAATAATCATAAGATCCCTTTTATTGATTACATATGACTAGTAATTTAGTCAGCAATCTTTGCAAAATATTAAAATGGAAAGACCGATTTTTAAAATTCTCAATCTGTCTATGGGATGGATTATGTGGGGAAATAAGAAAACCTAACCAAGTTTGAATCAATTTGGATATAAACCAAGCCTCTGAAGAATTGGCAATGAATCAGTGTAAAATACCACTTTACGAATTTATTAAATAACCCTAACCCCCAATGGTCCAAAGGGTATAATTTAATTTCAAAACTTATACATTGAATTCAAGATGTATAATCCAAACATGAACTGAGTATAATTTTACCTTGATAGTAAGGAAGATCTTGCTGATCCTAGGGTCTGATATCCTGAACAAGGTTATATCCTTCAAAAGACTATAAATGTCGCCAGGCTTTAGTAAGTATACTACAATCTACTCTATCTTGTCTGGTTTGAATTTTTGTTTATATGCATTTTCTAATGACAATAATCCCAGTAGGAAGCTGCTGACACTAATACAACCAATAATAGTTTAGCCTTAAAAGGAACCTAGTTAATAAACTCAGGAATCCCGGCAAACTGGTTCCTTC
>JAKSZP010004318.1:0-90933 GCA_022478985.1 Massospora cicadina | reverse complement strand
TGTTGGAGCAGTGTTTCCATGCCCAGTCCTTTTCTCGCTGGAAATCTAGGCAAGAGGGGGGATGTGTTGGGATTTTTGCCCATATTCCCAGCCTGCTAGATTACCTGGTATCGCTAGGGGAAAAGATTCCTAAGGCGAAGTGAATTAAAAATCGGTTGACCTGAATTTCAGAAGAGCTACATTTGGGGGATTTTAGGATATTTTTCTGGTCATATCCATCAGGGATCAATCCAGATGAATACCTGATATCTCATTGGGTGGAACGGCTGACGAAATAAGGGCATCTGATAGTAATTAACTATCAGATGTATTGATTGGGAATGTTTAATAAGTTGCAAGGCGAGTGATGCCACCTGCAACTAGCAAATTGATTGGTTAGTGAAGTGACCTGCCATAATGGGTAAAAAGTCCCATTATCTAAGTAGGTTGCTTGCCAATTATGGATGATTCGCTTGGATTGAGAGGAAAACGTTAAAGATACATTTCTGACTCTTTCCTTTTGAGGTCTCAAGGATGTCTAACATTGGAATCCTAGTCAGGATGGGGAAGACCATTGCTGCCAAGATGAGGAAGGGTGATTCAATGGCAACGGCTGCCGTTTCATTGAAGAGGTGTCAACTGAGGGTTAGACAGCCATATCCCCTATAAATTCCCTAAAATTTACTATAATAAAAAACATACTCAGATTGACACACATTTACAGTCAGATAAGAACTAATAAAGAACATTATTAGTTTGAATGTAGATTTGGTAATAGTTAGGCTATCATAATCTAGCATGAAGATTCCATCTCAAGGATATTATTGCAGAAGTCAATAAGTGGTAGACTCTCAGAGAAGAGTAGAGATCTGAGCGGGGATCTAGAGATGAAGGGAACCACAGCTAAGGGATTGCTGCTAACTGTATTGGGCAAAAGGAGACTGTCATCAGAGGATCTTAACAAAGATTGAGTGGACAGGATTATAGGGATCGAATCCCTAAGAGTGCAATATTCAGTATTATCAGAAATACTGACTAAAGCGTTAGGCCTGAAGATTATTCTAACTCAACTACAGATAATAGTTGTCATACTATTATCAGATTATGTATGTTCTTACAACGCGAGGTGCACAAGGAAACCGAACCTGTGCAGTAGAAAGATTACTAGGGTTGACCTCTGATAATCAACTTATAAGAGTAAAATTTTTACAAGGTGTCTCCAAGCTGAAATCTCTTAAGTCCTAAAGCTTTGGACATCAGCAATAGCCTCCACCAGTAGAAGGTGGACATAGGCGACAGGACTGTTTGGACCTACTATTTTGGGTTTGTCAGTAAGGTTGGCTAACAACACTGATATAGATATGGAATAAGCTGGATCTAGGATCCCCAGGCAGGTTACCAACTCTTTTGTGGATGGGAAGTCTAGGTCTCAGATTTCTAATAGGTATCTTGAGGGGATGTTAACATGGACCCAGGTGTCAGCAATGTTTTGGGACTTAAGGGGTACTGTAGTTGCTTGGATATGTAGATCAGCATGTTCTCTTGCCCATCAACAGCAGGAGGGGAAGTAGGACTTGGGAGCACCTAATGTATAATCTGAGCTGATCAATTCAGCATTCACTCTTCAGTAAACAGGCTCAGGCTTTGACCTTGTTTTTAGAATCATGAGAGGTCTCAAAGATTAGAGGGACCTGATGCCCTAACAGGGATAGAAAGCTGCCGTCATAATGGTGTACTGCTGAATAGTCTCAAAGGAACTGAATCCTAAGGAGCAGGTCATAGCTAAGGCTATCTAGCGCAACTGCGGGGATTTTTACAGCAAGCTTTCCAAACCGTAATGGTAGAGAGGAATAAGCCCCTATAAATTGGGTAAATTTTGGGACAGCTGTGCCATACTCCATATAGTGTGGCAAATCTGGAGCAAACTTGACGCACTTCATTAACTCGGATAATATGTTGTTCAAGGGGGAGCCACTTTCAACTCTGACAAGGACTGGAATCTTATGAATCCAAACTACGACCTGGATAACCAGACTTCCAAACCGGGGTGGCAGCATGAGGAACATTGGAGAGTCATTGGAAGAAGAGTAAGCAGTATAAATTTCTTTATTATCATTGGATACCAAAAATTCTTTAGGTACAATAGCCCCCAGTTTGTTAAGGTTATGGAGGATTCTTGAGGCTGGGTAGGGTGTCAGTATGGAGCGCCTCATCATTCATGCTGATAGCCCTATTCCCGCATCCTTAGCAAGTCATTCCCAACAGGTCTTGGCACTGTGTCTGAAACCATTACATTAAGCTCATTGAGGCCAGGGATTTTTCAGGTTCTTGACCACATGGAATCTGGGACGGTTGGAGGGGCCTGTAATTGTAGCCTTAAAGTGTAGTCAATTCAGGAATCTCGTTAAGTGCTTCCTTGATCTCCCAGATACATGTAAACCCATTCTTCTGCCCAATAATATGAATTTGAACCTCAGGGTAGGATCCCAACACAGAAATGACAGTTGTAATAGCCTCATCAAGGGTGATAAGATTTGTAGTGACTAAGGGTTGAGCTTGGGCATAAAAAAGGCTTGCAAACTCCATCGGGATTTCTCTTTTATTCAGTTATATACCCATAAATGACTGTTTTTGGTTGGCCAGGGTTTAATTGCTGCCAACTCTTGGATTAAGGCTTTATGCACCTGTTCCCAGGTGTTGCACTTCTTCAAATGGGGGGTCATGATCTCACAGGAAGTACTATCTAGACAATAGTGGACATACTTTACCTCCTGCCGGTTGGTGGCCTCCTCCATGGAGATCTCATATGTGTACAGGAAGGAGGCAATGCTCTCCTTGTCGGGCGCGAACCTTTCTTTAAAACTAGGTTAAAAGTTAGTTAAAAAAAAGTGGGGATGATGTTTAAACAAGGGATGGGCGCCAGCTCCAAGATCTCAGTCTTTGCATAGTTGTGGGGTGCCTGCTTTTCCAGCTGTCGCAGTAGGCCCTCTAGGTCCTCTTGGATATCATCCCAATTTTGGTTGAGAGAAGAAATGGAAGCCTTGTTTTCAACTTTCTTCTTTATAGATTGAATGTCTGCGCTGTAGGTGAAGCTGATCTTAATGGTAGTCAAACGGGCTTCAAACCCATGACAATATTTGTTCAAGCTGAGAGATGAGAGTATAAGCTCAATGAAGGCACTGAGGTTGCCCATATCATCCAAAAGTGTCTCAATTGAGACCCTAGATTCGAGGGGACTCCATCCACTCAGAGTTTGCATCCCTGAGCTACATTCTGAATTTAATCGCGTAGGGCAGCTATGGCTGTTATCACATCCTTCCACCATAGGTCCTCAGGGCCATCAGAGGCGGGAGCTGAGGGACCTGGGGGCCCAGGAGGTCCAAGGGACACTCTAGTCCTTTGGGTCCTTCACGCCCTTTGGAACCTTCAGGCCCCCTAGGCCCTTCAGGACCTTCATTATTAGAGGAGTAGTCATGGGAGGCCAGCTCCTGATAGTGTTGTTGCAGGGCTCATACCAGATCCTCAACTTGGAGAAAGCGCTGATTCAAGTGGCCTCAAGAAGTTGGATGTTCTGACACAGCTGGTCCTCAAGATAGCCATAATCCCGCTATCTAACATCACAATTTGGTCTTGGACCTCATTGATTAACCGACAGTTATCTATAATGGCCTCATGGTTGTCATGAACAAAGGAGGAGGCTGCATTATAGAAATCAATGATGTGAGAGTGCAAGGCCTAGGTGAGCCTCAGTTGTTGGGAGACTTCTTGATGATGTATCCCAACTAGTTGGAGTAGGTGATGAATAGCTGGGTGAACAAAGTTGCAAAAATAGAGTTTGGAACCCAGGGCAAGTTCTCCTGCCGGCAGCTGGGCCAAGTCATAGAGGTTCACATGGTAGAGAAAACGTAAGAAGCACAGGAGAAGCTGGAGTGAACACCCATGGAGTAGATGCTATTTATTAATTGTTGGACAACATTGTTAAGGCTCACATACTAAAATTGGTACTGAATTCCATCTATTGAGGGCAGGGAAAACTGGAACGTGGCCCAAATTCAAACCTCTCAGGCTGCAAGGGTGGTATTTTATATCACAAGGTACTAACCCATCGAGCATTGCTTCTTGACTGACCAGCAGATTGGCCTTTAGAGCTGCTATCATCCTCTTGTTGTTCATAATAGATGTTTTCACATAGGACAGCTCGGAACCCCCTGTAGTGAGCACCACGTTTGTCAGCATTACAGCTCTCTGGACTGTCACTAAGGTCCAAAGGTGGCTCAAAGCTGCAAATTTGTAAAAAGGGTTGCTAAGGAAATGAGAAAATGGATATAATACTGAATTTTTATTAGGCTAAAAGGTGTTGATAACTATAGGGTGAGTGGTGACACGGTGCCTTGAGGATCATTGCAGCCTCATCCATTAAGGATCTTTCCTGGCCTTCTGGATTGACCGCCTGTTGGGCACCCTCAATGTATTTCGCCCCCACATGACTGGATCAGTGGAAACTCCGCCCCATGTGACTCAGGAAATGGGGAGGATAATCTTGAAGTTGTCTTTGTTTTGGATAGGTTCAAGAGGTGATTTGTTATGGCTCAATTTAGAAGTGGAGAATTTAATTTGTTTGTTATCTCAAATTCTGACAGCAATGATATGCCCCTTCCATTGTGACACCAACCTTAGAAATTCCCCCATACTGTGATCAGGTCCGCCCCTAATCACCCCTTCTGGCACACGTTGAGAATTACTGCGCCATTTGTTCCTTGTTATTTGAACTTGACCATTCTAAATACAAATGTCAATCGGCTTACATGGAATTTTCTTCTGCTGATCCTCCCACTGGCACCAACCCAAACATGGCTTTAAATGAATTTTTTGATAATGTATTGATTCTTCCTAACCCACCCTCAACCTCCATGAGCGCTGCTTCCAATGTTTCACCCATCCAGAGATAACTGCTTGAGCTATTCCTGAGAAAATTGCAGCTCAGATGCCAATGGAATTACTTTGGTCAATTTTATGTGGCCAATCATCTCCTGCCACCCATTTGAAACCATTTGCTGTTCCAGCAAGCTCTAAATCAAATCTTCTTAAGCTCTTTGATGGATCAACGACAGGAACAACTCTACAGTGAAGAGCACATTTTTGCCATCTATGAATTTTTCACCCCATCCCCCAATTTAACTCCCCGCTGCCATTTCCATCCTTTCCAAAGTTTCCCTACTCTCTTCTTTCATATTCACCAAAAGGCTGTCAAAGCAACTGCTGCACCTACTAACTCTCTCCGCCACCAAGCCCTCAATATGGATTGGGCCACTTTGTGAGTGTATTCCTTTTCCTAATTTCAACAGCAATTTCCCTAAAGATGTGAAATACGATATTAAAGAACTCACTTTTGCATCAGGGCGTGTGTGAATTGATGAGGCGAAATCTTCCCTTTTAACCCAACTAACCTCAGACCCGCCAGTGTATCAAATCCATCATTTTCATGCCTAAACCCATCTATTTTGCTGAACATCAGCTTGCTCAATGTGTCAAGGAATTCACACTATTTGCCTCATCAATGAGAATAACCTGCATCTCTATCTCCTTCTTCCCCATGCCATGGTGAGAATCTAACCACCTTTCTGTCCACCTTTTCCCGCCACCTGAAGCACCCACCAGATAAGAATCCTCATGGACTCTCCCCTTCTAATATGGATTCTTAGGCCAACGCTGAGACACCATGGTAGGGATTTTTAGTACTATCATTTTAAAATAATCCCTTTTTTAGCACACAGCGTATATAGATGTTGTGGACGTTCTCCATCCTTGGGTTAGGCTCCACTAGTACTAAAAAAAGAGATCTGTGTACTACTTGCCAATCTAACTGCCTTAAAAAAAATTCAATAATAGAGGACAGAAAATCGCATATGTACACCTTACTCCATTGGAAAAAATCTAGGAAGTACAAGTTCAGAAGCTTAACAGAGTTTGGCTTACCCAAGACACCTCTACTAAATTGTGCAGTCATTACCCTTGAGCAACTCAATGGACTAACTGAGGGTCTAAAAGACCAAGCAATGGGCCTTATAAAAAAATAATCCAAGTAGTTGCAGCAGACAACTACGAGCTCAGATGTGCATTAGGGATTTAGAACCACATCAAGACTTGAAATGCAAAGACCATTTGTTCACAACCAATATTGAGAAGTTATACTGGCGATATGGAGGTGTAAAAGGAATTAGAAAAGCTTCTGCGGCATGGAAGACTAAACCTTGTGCAGCTGATTGACCAATCCAGTGCTTATAGTTAAGGAAAATGATGTCTCTAATAAAATTGTTGTATTTATAACCAATGTCTGAAGATCATAAATAAAAAGAGAACTTATCCTTTGCCTTTAATAGATGACGCTTTGGATCAGTTATGGGTAGCTAAATATTTTACTGCTTAAATATCATCAGTGGATACTGATAAATTAACCTGCCTTCCAAATACCAAGAAACATGTGTGATTAATACCTCTTATGCATTTTCCAACCAACCTGAAAGAACAAAGGATCATGCAACGCGCCGGCCATTTTCCATTGGGAAATAGATACTATCATGAGAGATTAAAGATCAGCTTAGCTTTGGTATATCAATACAATTTAATTGTGTTCTCAAAAACGTTTATATAGCATCTAGTGCATTTGGAAGAAGCCTTGTGGAGGTTTTCCCAAGCTCAGTTAGATATTAAGCCCAGTAAATCCAGTATTTAAGTCCCAAATGGAATATTTGGGACACATTATTGAAACTCAAATTATATGACCACAACACCAGAAGCATGAGGCCATCAATTGCATGAGAGTTCCTGAAAGTAAGAAATATATCCAAGTATTTCTCAGAATTTTGGATAAAATTGCCAATTCATACCAGGACTCACAACTTTATGAGCACTTAAACCACTTAATTCAAGGAAGAATTACCTGCCAGTGGTCCCAGGTTTTCAAAGACTCTTTCAACCAGCTGCAGAAAGTTTTAATTAAAGCCCCTGCTATAATATATCCTAACTTTGATCAGCCTTTCTTTAGTGCAGCCTGATGCATCCCTCACGGCTATAGGAGTGGTACTTTCCCATATAGGGGATGATGGGAGAGGAATTAAGTAGATTCTTACAGCCTTGCCCTAAGTATGAGCATAATTACATGGTGACCAAGAAAAAATGCTTAGCTGCATATATAGGCTTGTAATAGTTCTTACCCTACATACATAAAACCTGGTTCAAAATTTTTGCTGATCATGCTTCCTTAAGATTGTTGTGTAATCTCAAAGAGCCTTAGTGTCGGTTAGCACAATAGCCTTGAAATTATAGGCTTACAAACATAAAATAATTTATCGCTCAGGCCATGCCCATAAAAATGCTGATGGGCTTTCAAGGCTGCCTGTTGTAGAAGCCCTCACTCCTTTTGCAAATTAACTATTGAAAATTATTAGTGTAAAAAATTACACCAATGAGAAACCTGTGGTTCACGACTCACTGGCCTGGCTCATGAAGGATGACCATATTTAGGATGGACAACTATACAAAATTGTGGGGAGTGTATGGTGGCTCTAACCTCATTCTTCTTCTTGTTAAAGAGAATCAATCAAGCTCATCTCGCCATAGGGCATGAGCGCTTATTAAAGACCTTAAAATTAATCAAACTATGGTTTTTTAGGAATCACTAATATTGGACGCTCAAGATTTTATAATGAAATACCATGAATGTCAATCACAGCAGCCCTACTAGCCAATGACTGTGTACCAGTTAGTCATGCTTAATTGGGCCTGGCACACAGTGTCTATCAATGTACTAGACTTTTCCTGATTAGTGTCCTTGACTTCAAATATATCATAAAACCATTGATAATCTCAATAAATGGGTTGAGGCTCAACTCTAGAGATCATGGGGCAATATCCACTGAAAATTTTATACAGCAGAAAATAATATATTGGCATGGTCGTCATCAAGTTATCCTCAAGAAGCTGCACTAATAACTCCTCACAAGTTGTTCTTAAAATAAAATGGGCTTTTGGAAATTTTGGGAGTTCTTACTGTCTCATACCATCCTAGACCAATTGAATGGTGGAAGGCGCCAAATTGTACATTGTACAAACTCTTCAGAAGTTTTCAGCATTCCCATTGCAATGGGCCATATATGTGGACACAACTTTCTTTGTATATAATATCAACTACCACAGCGGTACAGGTATTCACATTTTTTAGCTCTTATACAGTCAACATCCTGCGTTACCGCCACTATTACATTCCATCATTACAAACAAAGATAAAGTTTGGTCATCTGATTATTTTGACCAACTTTTAGAATCCCTAATTAATATTAAGACCATAGGTCTATGATGCGGCCCTAACCCAAAGAATTTAATCAGAAGGAGAATGATGATCTGCATTGTTTCAATGTGCCAAGTAATTCAGTTAGCAATCAAGTTTTAATTTTAATTTATTGTGGGGAAGGCTGACCATGGGATGAACACTTCCGAATATGACTCAGATGAGACAAAACTCAGTACCAGGTGAGGCACCCCAGAGAAGCGATGCTATCTCTTGTTGCCAGCGGGAACGCCACTTATGGGAAGGGGAGGGAACGTGTGTAGGGGGCGTAGCCACTATTGAGCACGTGTGGAGGAAGGGGTCTGATTTGATGAACCAGACTGGGAACCAGGAGGAGACCAGCTGCCGGCGACGTGGTGGGAGATATCCAAACATCCACACTTGAAAGTGATCCACCAAATGAGACCGGAATCTGTGGACAGCTTCAGGGAGGGTGGGGATGGATCCGGCGATGGCATCCAAGACAATCGTGTGGATAGTCCACATGGCGATTGCAACCACCAGAGCATGGAGGGAGGGTGGGAGGGGGGAGGCCATTGATGAAGCAAACATATCTCTTGACAGACTGAAGTGATGTGTTTGATCCTGGCCTAGCAGACGTTGGACTTCGCGCCATATTACTTTAGAGGTGGGGCACTTCTCCAGACGGTGAAACAGCGTTCCATACTGGCCACACACGACACAGGATGAGTGTAAAGCATTAGAGCGCTCAGCTGTACGATACACCGGCCTCAGGCAGCGCCACACATGGGAACGGACTTGAGGCTGCAACAGAGGATGGTGTGCGTATTTCCAGATAGTCTTTTGGGTCTCAGTGGAATAAGGGATGTCCATCATGTCCAGGTAGTCCACCCTGGATAGGACTTGGGGTCGAATGGGGATCACGCCATCATGGATGGGTAGCCCCTGTACCTCTTGTGTGAACTGAGGAGAGGGGCGGCCTCTTTGGGTTGTATGTCTGCTAATACGAATTCTCCACTCTGCGCTTCGCATGGAGAGTAGGATTCGTTTGTAGTGGGTAGTTTGTCCCGTGAGGACCTGTGGCTGATGTGTGTGATGCAAGGTATTTCATCAGGGAGTGGGGGTTTGATGGGTTGTTGAGGCCCAAGGCTCGGGAGAAGTTGGAGCGGGCCGCGTGGGACCAGTGTTGGGATGGGAGTGTAGGAGCAGTGACGGCCGCAATCCAGGTGCCTAGGATCTTGGCGGCATGGGCTTTGAAGTCAAGTAGGCCCATGCCACCATGATGATGAGGGCCAAACATGACCTCTAGCCGTACTGGTGGAGGGCGGCCTGACCAAAGCCAACCTTGTAGCAAAGCATACAGGGATTTGAAGAAGCTTGGGGAGAAGGGGATGGCGTGGGCTCCAAACTAGACTTTGGATAGGAGCATAGAGTTGGCAAGAACAACCCTGCCAGTGAGGGTAGTAGGGTGGGCTCTGAGAGAGGCGATTCAATTCGTCACGTTGACCAGTATATGGCCCTCCATTACTGCTGACGCGTATCCTCCTGCCTCCAACCACACGCCCAGATGGCGTACCGGTCCTATGGTAGGTCGCGGCACAAAGGGGAGCACCAGTGGAACGGTGTGTTTTGAGTTAGTAAGGCATGGACTTGGGCGAGCAGCTGGGCTGGGTTGGGAACTACTGCTGGGGCCCAGCAGTTCTGAAACCGACCAAGGAGGATGATTTCAGTTTTGGAGGCGTTCAGTGCCGCGTTGCTTACCCGGGAATATTCCTGGATGAGGGCTTCAAGCGCGCGTGCATCTTTATTATTAGACACCCCCACCACGCAATCATCTGCAGATGCCATCATCTTGACTGGGGTTTGGCCTGGCACATGGACCCCAGTGAGTTGGGCATTCACATTTCGCAGTAGTGGGTCAAGGCTGAAGTTGTATAAGAGTGGGCTCAGGGGGTCCCCTTGTCTCAGGCCCCTTTGAGGATGGACTACATCCGTTAGGAAACCTGGGCCACGCACAGCCATTGTTGCAGATACCGTGAGCAGCATCACCCAGTTAATGAAGTGGGGAGGTAGGTGGAATTGTTGGAGGCAGGCCCTAAGGTATTCCCAGTTTACTCTATCATAGGCCTTTTGTTAGTCCAAGAATACAAGTGCCCCAGAGGCTGTGGACTGACACACATTAGCCACAGAGTGCACGTTATCCCAAATCGACCTTCTGGGGATGAAACCAAATTGTTCTGGAGAGATGGTGGCAGATGCTACAGTCCCTAAACGGTTAGCCATGATTTTTGTTAAAATTTTGGTGTCTGTGTTTGTTAGAGAAATGGGGCGCCAGTTGGCTAAGTCTAGCCTATCCCCTTTCTTGAAGAGTGTGACTGTAAAAGCCTCATGTCCTCCTGGTAGGAGGCGCGTTTCCAACAGGCTTTGGTTGAGTGAGGCTAGCAGCAATAGGGATATGTATTTAAAATATTTTTTGTAGAACTCATATGAAATGCCATCTGGGCCAGGGCATTTTCAGTTTGGCGCACCACAAATGGTAGTCCATAATTCGTTTGAGTAATAAAATTCATTATTTCTGGGTATCAGAAAATGGTGCAGATATGAGCTCTGTCAAGAAATTCCGCCATTTCAGCCGGCTGAATTGGTTCGGCTCGGTATAACTCGGAGTAATATCTTTGCATTTCGATTGCCACTTCAGCCGATGTGTCCACGATAGAATTATACGATCTTCGCACCTGTATGCAGGCCACACTCTGGCATGGTGCAAAAAATTTTTTGAAGAAGTATGCAGTGCACTTGTCACCTTTAGTGATGCGTGTGGCCCTGTATTGGACACAAACCTGATGTTTGTGTTGCCTTTCAAGTGCATTGAGGTGGGTGGCTGCCTCCGCCCACTTCCAGCCCCATGCAGGGCTGTATCCTGTGGCTGGAATATTAGACTCCAAGTGGGCCAATTCCGCCAGAGTGCGCGAAATAACCGCTGATGTGGCTCGTGAGCATCTGGATGAGAGATGGCGATAGTGGCAAATGGTGTCCTTTTTGAAAGTTGCCCATGTGGAAATGGGGTCTGCGCAAAATGGTGCAACAAATGATTTTGCCAAAGTTGCCACTTCCACCCACATGGAAAATCCTGGCGACGCTAGCTTGGGGGGCGGATTTTGCACCAATGTGGGGTCTTTGCAACTGTGATGGGTAAGTGGTAGGTTATTGAGACCATTCGGTGGTCAGAGAATTACATTTTCATTGTTTTGAAGTGGGAGATGTGGGGTTGGAATTTCGCCGGTGCTAGAATAAGGTTAATGTGGGTCATGGACCTTAATTGGCCGTTGTGGATGTGGGGACGCGTCATGTTTTTGAGCAGTGGGGCATGTCACGGCAGTGCATCCATTAACCCAAGGGTGGCTTTTAGAACGCATAGTTCTACGTGACCCTGTGGGGCGTGGGGTGGGGCAGCCACCGGTCCATTGGTGAGGTTAGCCAACAGTTCATGTCGCCAATTAGGAAAGAATTGGGGGGTAGCAGGAGGGATTTGACCGATAAGAAAAATTCCCAACGCTCTTGTGCACTGTTTGGGGCATAAATGTTGACAATTTTGTGTGCAACATCAGCCCAAGAGAAGGTGACAACGAGCACTCAGTCATTTAGGAATGTTTCTGAAGATATAAATTTAAAAAAATTGTTTTTCCAAATTAGCACCCCACAGTGCTTCGACCAAAAGGATAGGGATGGTAGGAGCATTGTTTTCCAAGCATCCTCGGAACCTCATGGACAGTGGGTTTCCTGGATGGCCAGGATATCCACGGGTAAATTATTTTGTAAAAAACTCAGTTTCCTAGCCTGGGATGGGGAGGCCTTGAGTCCGGCGATATTCAGCGTCCCTAGAGTGAAGGTTTCCCCCATCGCACCTTAGGTGCGAGGGGGTGGGCCCCCTGGCCCACCAGCCTCTTCCAGGTCCCCACGGGCTTTCACAGCAGCGCGGGTATTAGCAGCAATGCTGTCGGGGTTTTTGTTAATTTTTGCAGAAAGAGTCAGTTTGGCTTTGGCCTTCACTTTTTGTTTTCCCGACGTCGGACGAATTTTTTTTGCGGTGCGGATAAGTTCGGTGCACCATCGAGTGGGGCAAAAAAAATTTTTTGGTTGGGATAGGTCTCAAGTCAGTTTCAACTGGGGCTTGGGTGCAGCGATTGGGTGAGATTGAATCTCCCATCGGATCCTCAGATTGAGTGGCCCATTCAGCTTAGGCCTCCCAATCTGATTGGGTGATGGATTCCTGAGTTGCTTCCGCCGCGAAGGTCTCCATGTCCTCCTGGCGTTGTGAGTGTGGGATGGTGGTGGTGACCTTGGCCGCTTCCTTGGCTGCAGTCCTAAGGGCCTGCTTAGCCTTCTTCTGCTCCTGCGGGGAGATGGGCTTTACCAATAGGTAGCAGCCTTGTGCTCCCCACGGGAAGGCCTCTTTAGTGCTTGCAGTTGGTTCATAGTGCGCCTCTCCGCTGGCCATGGCCGCCGAGGGGTGCTCTTGGAATGTAACGCCCTCTTTACTGGGGCACGCGTGTGCCTTATGGCTGAACGCGTCACAGTGGGTGCAAATGGGGGCGCGCTGTCCACGGTTACCCAGAATGGGTGGGTGGTGTGCCCTGCAATGTCAATAAAGGTGGAGTGCGGGATCTGTGTTAGTTTCTTCGTGATCTCCTCAGATGGGGTCAGAACTGCAATGGCTTTGCCGGTGCACAGGTGTGGCATCAGCATGAAACGTTGCATTTCGAAAGATTGTATTTCACCATATATGGCGAGACCATCTTTCAGGTGTTGCTCCAAAATGTCACGTTTTACCATAGTAGGCAAAAAGTCAAACGTGAGGAAAATTTGGTTTGATTTTGTCCATCTGGTGCATTTAGTTTTGACGACCCATTGCCCTTTGGGGAGGTTGACCACTATGCACACCGCTGCAGCCTCGTCTGCTGCTATTTTGCTTTCAAAACCTAGGTCCAGCCAACCGCGTGACATGGAGTGAGGTGCAATGTACACCGCGGTCGGGAAAATTTTGTGTACATCTTCACAAAATTTTTCCCATAGGGCCGTTTTTTGAATGTCCAGATACACACGGACTCCAAATTCCACCGACAAAAGTGGCTGGGAATGTGGCGTATTGATGTACTGGTTGCATCGTGCTTGCCACGCGAGTATCTCTTGGGAAATCGTGACCGCCAGTTTTTTTAAATTTTTTTCTATTCCGCCGGATTCTCCAGGGCGTTTTCGAATGTTAGAGGCCGCGGGCCTTCCGCCTGCTCCTCTTGCTTTGCTTGCCCAACTGCTCCCAGACATGGGCGCAGACTAATCTCTCTATGAGATTATCAAACTGGATTTAGTCTTGAATTGAATGGGTTGCAAAAGTGTTTGCAACGAGAAAGAAAAGTCAGTTGGCAATCAAGTTGCTTATTGCAATATTATGGATTTGGCAGGACGCATAAGCTGGCTACTCTATGGGAAAGGGCAAAATGTTGTACTTGACTGAGTTGCTACTGAAGCAACACTATTTGAGCCTGATTGATTACCAAAATAGTCAATTGCATTCGTGCCAAGTTTCTCCAACCTTAGTATGTATCTGAAGACAACTCATTAAAGATTGTCTGGTAAATAAAGTCAAGGGTGGAAGTGTTAAATAATCAATCAAATTATTCTTAGTTTTTTGACTCAGGAATGTAACTCAATTATAACTTAATTATTAGATTCACTTTTCCTAAAATTGATTATATTGAAGTTGGCCCATAAATCCTTTATAAAAGTTTTCATGAACTATCAATTTCCTATCACAATTGCATTGTAGAATTTTCAACGATACTCGTCATTAGTGTAATACTGCATTTTAAATGAAGTGATTTGACTATAGTATTTTGCCTACTCTGGATAAAGATATGCCTTATTTACTAGATTTTGTCATTATTTCATGTAGATCTTTATTGTAGTCATATCCATACTAAAGTATCTAGAACTTTACCATATATATATACAGTAGAAATATAATCAGACCGGCCAACCATAACCTGTGCCATAATGTGTAAAGGGACTTCTCACTATACTATTGAGGAAACAAAGCCTTAGGAGAAGGAGAAGCTAAACAACAACTATATAAGATGAATAACCATACAGAATATAAGTGCTTTAAGAAGAACCCTGCCCTTGCCAGGCATGAAAAAGGTCAGTTGGCTCAGGGTCAGGAACCTCTAATGTCAACTAATTTAAAGTATCTGAAACAAAAACATTACCATTCTCTCACCTCACGTGCTTTGAGAAATATGCTAGTGATGACTCTGAAGAGTTACAAATATACAGATCATTAAAAATTTGGGTAAAATTACTGAGATTAACATCTCAGATTGCTTGAACACCACAATTTTGGAGACGTCCAAGTTCCAGAGAACACCTACCCTTCTCAAGTCATTGAGTGTATAAGATAAATTTATACAGCCAGTGATGCCGACCATTAAACAGTCTAGGAGAAATCAAGAAGTAATCTCCAGAGACTGCAAGGAAGTTTAATGAAGCGTTTTGTTTTATAAAGGTCTTAGCCTTACCTCAAAATTTGAAGAAACAATAACCAAAGTAAAAGTGGCGAAATGAAAGTCCAAGTAACGGCTACCCCAAATACAGGATTGCCAATTAACGTCGTTCCTTCCCAAATCATCAAAAAGGATAAAGCTCGCCCCAGACATTGAAAAACCAAGGAGTATGGTATTGCAGGTCCAAACAACACCAAAGCAATAAGTTCCTAAACTTCTCTGCCAGTTCAAATTGACAAACTATTTTTCTTAGCTCCCACAATGACCTTAGACAATAGACAATATAATAAATCTATTGGGACGAAATCTATGATTATATATGAAGGATTATAAGCTTAAAAGAAGGTAATTTATTATTTCTTCAAATACAAAGCTCCCTTTGTGATGGTTTATAAAGAATTTTGCAAGAAGAGATACTCTTGTCTGGGTGAGTATCCTGTTTCCGCTTTTCCATTACAATATTCTATTCTGGACAAGATATTAAACGCTTCTATAAATCATTAGATGCAGCAGATGGTATACCATATTATTCTATTGAGGAGGTAAAGAGTAACCAAAGAGAGCAAAGAGTGGTCTATACCAACATAGCCCCTGTAAATACATCCAGAATATCTTACACATCAATAGAATTGATGGAGTTAGAAGATTTTAACCAAAAGTAATGCCAAGCGTTGGGATTTTTGCCCATATTCCCAGCTGACTAGACTGCCAGGGGTTGCTAAGGGTTAATTACTTATAGCAAAGTAATTGGATACTAGTTGACCCTTATTTTGAGGTAACAATGTTTGGAGGATTTTAGGCTATTTGCCTGGGTCAGATCTGTCAGGGATCAAATTGGGTGAAGGCTTAAAATCTTATTGGGAAAAGTTACCAACGAAATAGGTTCATCTGATAGGTGATTAACTATCAGGTGTACCAAATTGGGATCAGTTAGGTTTCATCACCAACAAATTGGGAATTTAAGGATAAGTTGTGAGATGAGTGATGCCGCCTACAACTAGTGAATTAATCAGTTGGTTTGTGACCTGCCTTAATGGGTAAAATTCCCATAACCTAAGCAGAGCTTGCCAAATATGGTTGGTTCTCTGGTATCAAGAGATAAACGTTAAGGACATGCTTTCCAACTATTTCAGTTTTAAGTCTTGAGGATGTCCAATGACGGAATACTAGCAAGGATGGGGAAGATTATTGCTGATGAAACAATAATAGATAATTCAATGGCAACGGCTGCCGTTTAATCAATGGGGTTTAACTGAGAGTAGGGCGCCAAATTCCCACTATAAATTCTTCTAAGAATTCACTCAATAAAGATACACAGATACTCAATTACACTGAAATACTTTACACTTTTACCAGTAATTTTATTATATCAGAATCCTTTTTGAGTTTTATTCTTTCTCAAGGAAATTATTGCTGTGTGCTTTAATTAGAAACTTTTTTAGGAAATTGAGTAAGGTTTGATTGTGGATCAAGAGAAGAGAAGCTGAACTGAATCAGGGATTTTATGCTGAGTGTGTGTCACCAGAGAGAAGTCGTAAATGAGGATCTGAGTGTGGATTGAGTTAGGCAGTATAAGGGAACAAATACCTATTGAGGACATCTTAAATATTTTGAGAGGAAATACTGGTCAAGCGTTGGACCCAATACTATTACTTAATTCAACTATGGAAAATAGTCTCTTTACTATCATCAAATGATTACATCTTACTATAATACAACGCAGAGAATTTCACAACAACAAATCTGTGCAGTTAATTATTTTATAGTTATCAGCCGAGAATAATCAAGAACCCTATAAATTTTAACACCAGGTACCCTTGACCCAGATTTTCAGCAGCCAATCAAGTTAATAAATAAAACCTGACATATAATGACATCTTAGTCAAGAAATACCAGAAGATTGTAAAAAAATAATTATTTACAATTAAAGACATTAACTGATACATTTTATTTTTACCTAGTTTGATTCGGACCTACCTGCTAAAATAATTTGCGGCATAACACAAGTCTAAATATCCAATAAGTTAAATCAGGATCAGCTTGAGAAGGTACGTCAGATACTTGAAAATTAACAAGATGTTTTACGTCAGAAGTTGATTATAGGCATATGAAAATTGAATATACAGTTTTGACTTGGTTTTAAATCCCCATACCATTAGAGCCATATAGGAAGTCAAAAAAGGGAACCATACATGAAAACCAAACGAAACAATTATTGGATGTCAGCTTACTTGTGCCCTCTCAGAGTCCATTCTCATCCCCACTGTTACTCATAGCAAAGAAAAAAGGGGTCACAGAGCTGTGATGGATTATAGGAAACTAAACAGCCTCTCAAAGAAAAACTGCTATCCTATTTTTATGAGTTGAAAATGCTCTGATCTAACTCCCATGCTTGTATTTCTTCTCCCAATAGACCTCGCCAGAAAGTATTGGCAGATAGATTCATCTCTAATAGACCAAGAAAAAAACATCATGATATTCATAGAAGGATTATTTCAATCTACTCAGATCCCTCGGGGAAAAATGTAAAGTGCACAACTCATTTTTTAAATTTATTGCGGGGAAGGCCAACCATGGGATGGACACTTCCAAATATGACTCAGACGAGAAAAAACTTAGTACCAGGGGAGGCACCCCAGAGAAGCGATGCTATCTCTTGTTGCCAGCGGGAACGCCACTTATGGGAAGGGGAGGGAACGTGTGTAGGGGACGTAGCCACTATTGAGCACATGTGGAGGAAGGGGTATGATTTGATAATCCAGACTGGGAACCAGGAGGAGACCAGCTGTCGGCAACGTGTGTGGGAGATATCCAAACATCCACGCTTGAAAGTGATCCACCAAATGAGACCGGAATCTGTGGACAGCTTCAGGGAGGGTGGGGATGGATCCAGCGATGGCATCCAAGACAATCGTGTGGATAGTCCACATGGCGATTGCAACCACCAGAGCATGGAGAGAGAGGGTGGGAGGGGGAGGCCATTGATGAAGCAAACATATCTCTTGACAGACTGAAGGGATGTGTTTGATCCTGGCCTAGCAGACGTTGGACTTCGCGCCATATCACTTTAGAGGTGGGGCACTTCTCCAGGCGGTGGAACAGCTTTCCATACTGGCCACACACGACACAGGATGAGTGTAAAGCATTAGAGCGCTCAGCTGTACAATACACCCGCCTCAGGCAGCGCCACACATGGGAGCGGACTTGAGGCTGTAACAGAGGATGGTGTGCGTATTTCCAGATAGTCTTTTGGGTCTCAGTGGAATAAGGGATGTCCATCATGTTCAGGTAGTCCACCCTGGATAGGACATGGGGTCGAATGGGGATCACGCCATCATGGATGGGTAGCCCCTGTACCTCTTGTGTGAACTGAGGAGAGGGGCGGACTCTTTGGGTTGTATGTCTGCTAATACAAATTCTCCACTCTGCGCTTCGCATGGAGAGTAGGATTCGTTTGTAGTGGGTTTTAGTCCCGTGAGGACCTGTGGCCGATGTGTGTGATGAGAGGTATTTCATCAGGGAGTGGGGGTTCGATGGATTGTTGAGGCCCAAGGCTCAGGAGAAGTTGGAGTGGGCTGCGCGGGACCAGTGTTGGGATGGGAGTGTAGGAGCAGTGACGGCCGCAATCCAGGTGCCCAGGATCTTGGCAGCATGGGCTTTGAAGTCAAGCAGGCCCATGCCACCTTGATGATGAGGGCCAAACATGACCTCTAACTGTACTGGTGAAGGGCGGCCTGACCAAAGCCATCCTTGCAGCAAAGCATACAGGGATTTGAAGAAGCTTGGGGAGAAGGGGATAGCATGGGCTCCGAACCAGACTTTGGATAGGAGCATAGAGTTGGCAAGAACAACCCTGCCAGTGAGGGTAGTAGGGTGGGCTCTGATAGAGGCGATTCGCTTCGTCACGTTGTCCAGTATACGGCACTCCATTACAGCTGACGCATATCCGCCTGCCTCCATCCACACGCCCAGATGGCGCACCAGTCCTATGGTAGGACGTGGCACGAAGGGGAGCACCAGTGGAACGGTGTGTGCTGAGTTAGAAAGCGCGTGGATGTGGGCGAAAAGATGGGCTGGGTTGGGAACTAATTGCTGGGGCCCAGCAGTTCTGAAACTGACCAAGGAGATAATTTCGGTTTTGGAGGCGTTCAGTGCCGCGTTGCTTACCCGGGAATATTCCTGGATGAGGGCTTCAAGCGCGCGTGCATCTTTGATATTACACCCTCACCATGCAATCATCTGCAAATGCCATCATCTTGACTGGGGTTTGGCTTGGCACATGGACCCCAGTGAGTTGGGTTTTCACATTATGCAGTAGTGGGTCAAGGCTGAAGTTGTATAAGAGTGGGCTGAGGGGGTCCCCTTGTTGCAAGCCCCTTTGAGGGCGGACTACTTCTGTTAGGAAGCCTGGGCCGCGCACTGCCATTGTTGCAGATTCCGTGAGCAGCATTACCCAGTTTATGAAGAGTAAGGTAGGCGGAATTGATGGAGGCAGGCCCTTACACACATTCCCAGTTTACTCTATCATAGGCCTTTTGTTGGTCCAAGAATACCAGTGCCCCAGAGGCTGTGGACTGACATGCATTAGCCACGGAGTTCACGTTATCCCAAATCGACCTTCTGGGGATGAAACCAAATTGTTCTGGGGGAGATGGTGGCAGATGCTATAGTCCCTAAACGGTTAGCCATGATTTTTGTTAAAATGTTTGTGTCTGTGTTTGTTAGAGAAATGAGGCGCCAGTTAGCTAAGTCAAGCTTATCCCCTTTCTTGAAGAGTGTGACAGTAAAGGCTCATGTCCTCTGGTAGGAGGCGCTTCCAACAGGCTTTGGTTAAGTGAGGCTAGCAGCAATGGGGATATATATTTGAAATATTTTTTGTAGAACTCATATGGAATGCCATCTGGGCCTGGGCATTTTTGGTTTGGCGCACCGCGAATGGCTGTCCATAGTTCATTCGGAGTAATTAAATTCATTATTTCTGGGTATTGGAAAATGGTGTGGATATGAGCTTGGTCAAGAAATTCTGCCATTTTGGCCAGCTGAATTGGTTCAGCTCAGTATAACTCAGAGTAATATTTTTGCATTTCAATTGCCACTTTGGCCGGTGTGTCCGCAATGGAATTATCTGATCTTCATAACTGTGTGCAGGCCACACTCTGGGGTGGTGTGAAAAATTTTCAAAGAAGTATGTGGTATACTTGTCGCCTTTAGTGATGCGTGTGGCCCTGTATTGGACACAAACCCAATGTTTGTGTTGCCTTTCAAGTGCATTGAGGTGGGTGGCTGCCTCCGCCCACTTCCAGCCCCATGCAGGGCTGTATCCTGTGGCTGGAATATTAGACTCCAAGTGGGCCAATTCCGCCAGAGCGCGCGAAATAACCGCTGATGTGGCTCGTGAGCATCTGGATGAGAGATGGCGATAGTGGCAAATGGTGTCCTTTTTGAAAGTTGCCCATGTGGAAATGGGGTCTGCGCAAAATGGTGCAACAAATGATTTTGCCAAAGTTGCCACTTCCACCCACATGGAAAATCCTGGCGACGCTAGCTTGGGGGGCGGATTTTGCACCAATGTGGGGTCTTTGCAACTGTGATGGGTAAGTGGTAGGTTATTGAGACCATTCGGTGGTCAGAGAATTACATTTTTGTTGTTTTGGAGTGGGAGATGTTGGGTTGGAATTTTGCCAGCATTAGAATAAGGTTGATGCGGGTCATGGACCTTAACTGGCCATTAGGGACGTGGGGACGCGTCGTGTTTTTGAGCAGTGGGGCATGTCGCAGCAGCGCATCCATTAACCCAAGGGTGGCTTTTAGAATGCGTAGTTCAATGTGACCCTGTGGGGCGTGGGGTGAGGGAGGCCACCGGTCCGTTGGTGAGGTTAGCCAACAGTTCATGTCGCCAACTAGGAAAGAATCAGGGGGTAGTGGGAGGGATTTGACCGATGAGAAAAATCCTGACACTTGTGTGCACCGTTTGGGGCATAGATGTTGATGATTGCATGTGAAACGTCAGCCCACGAGAAGGTGACGATGAGCACTCAGCCATTTAGGAATGTTTCTAAGGATGTGAATTTGAAAGAATTATTTTTCTGAATTAGCACCGCACAGTGCTTCAACCAAAAGGATAGGGATGGGAGGAGCATTGTTTTCCAAGCTTCCTCAGAACCTTGTGGACAGTGGGACTCCTGGATGGCCAGGATATCTATGGGTAAATTGTATTGTAAAAAACTCAGCTTCCTAGCCTGGGACGGGGAGGCCTTGAGTCCAGCAATATTTGACATCCCTAGAGTGAAGGTTTCCCCCATTGCACCTTAGGTGCGAGGGGTGGGCCCCCAGGCCCACCAGCCTCTTCAAGGTCCCCACGGGCTTTCACAGCAGTGTGGGTGTTAGCAGCAACACTATCGGGGTTTTTGTTAATTTTTTCAGAAAGAGTCGCGTTGGCTTTGGCCTTTGCTTCTTGTTTTCCTGACGTTGGACGAATTTTTTGCAGTGTGGATGAGTTCGGTGCACTGTTGAGTGGGTCAAAAAAATTTTTAGTTGGGATAGGTCCCAAGTCGGTTTTGACTGGAGCTTGGGTGCAGCGATTGGGTGAGATCAAATCTCCCATAAGATCCTCGGATTGGAGTGGCCTGCTCAGCATGGGCTTCCCAATCTGATTGGATGATGGATTCCTGAGTTGCTTCCACCACGAAGGTTTCCATGTCCTCCTGGCATTGTGAGTGTGGGATGGTGGTGGTGGCCTTGGCTGCTTCCTTGGCCACAGCTCTATGGGCCTGCTTGGCCTTCTTCTGCTCCTGCAGGGAGATGGGCTTTACCAATAGGTAGCAGCCTTGTGCTCCCCACGGGAAAGCCCCTTGGTGCTTGCGGTTGGTTTGTAGTGCACCTCTCCTGCTGGCCACTTGGCCACCGAGGAGGGGTCTCTTGAAATGACACCCTCCTTGATGGGGCATGAGTATGCCTTATGGCCAAACATGTCACAGTGGGTGCAATGGGGCGCGCGCTGTCCACGGTTACCCGGAATGGGTGGGTGGTATGCCCTGCAATATCAATAAAAGTGGAGTGCAGGATCTGGGTTAGGTCCTTTGT
Source organism: Massospora cicadina (assembly GCA_022478985.1). Taxonomy (NCBI): domain Eukaryota; kingdom Fungi; phylum Entomophthoromycota; class Entomophthoromycetes; order Entomophthorales; family Entomophthoraceae; genus Massospora; species Massospora cicadina. The sequence continues at coordinate 69,006 of JAKSZP010004318.1, read as the reverse complement.
GATCTCCTCAGTTGGGGTCAGAACTGCGATGGCTTTGCTGGTGCACAGGTGTGGCATCAGCGTGAAGCATTGCATTTCAAAAGATTGTATTTCGCCATATATGGCGAGACCATCTTTCAGGCGTTGCTCCAAAATGTCACGTTTTACCATAGTAGGCAAAAAGTCAAACGTGAGAAAAGTTTGGTTTGGTTTTGTCCATCTGGTGCATTTGGTTTCGATGACCCATTGCCTCCGGGGAGGTTGACCACTATGCGCGCCGCTGCAGCCTCATCTGCTGCTATTTTGCTTTCAAAACCTAGGTTCAGCCAACTGTGCGACATGGAGTGAGGTGCAACGTACACTGCGGTCAGGAAAATTTTGTGTACATCTTCACAAAATTTTTCCCATAAGGCCGTTTTTTGGATGTCCAGATACACATGGACTCCGAATTCCACCAACAAAAGTGGCTGAGAGTGTGGCGTGTTGATGTACTGGTTGCATCGTGCTTGCCACATGAGTATCTCGGGGGAAATTATGACCGCCAGTTTTTTAAGATTTTTGTCTATTCCACCAGATTCTCTGGGGCGTTTTCAAATGTTGGAGGCCGCGGGCCTTCCACCTGCTCCTCTTACCTTGCTTGCCCAACTGCTCCCTGACATGGGCGCAGACTAATCTCCTCTGTGAGATTATCAAACTAGATTTAGTCTTGAATTGAATAGGTTGCAAAAGTATTTGCAACGAGAAAGAAAAGCAATAATTCCAATGATTTTTGTTGAATTAGATTAAGGGAATCAGCGTACAGTTGAGGTTTGTTCAATTCATTTGCAGATGCATGGGATCAAACTGGGATCCAATCTGATGTTTGATTAAATGAATTATAGGCGGCATTGGGCAAGGTGGGTGCTGATTGATGGCTGCAGGTGCAGCTGCAGCATCAGGCATTGGAGGAGGGGAAGGTAGGATTGTACCCCATGTCAGAGTTGGCGCGGGTGGGTGGCAGATTGGTGGGCGTCAGGCAAACTTTTGGCATTGGCGGAAGTTTCTTAGTATGGGCATTTATATTTTTAGTGGTCTAACTCAAAACAGGATGGACAAATCGTCCATTCACCCTCAACGTGGGCCCAGAATGGATGGTTTGTGTAAGTCCTGGGGAACATCCTCTGGGTGTTGACTGGACCATTTTTTCCCAAATCTGAGTAAGAAGGCACCAAAGAGGATGGCTGTACCCCTTGATTTTCAGGGCTATCTCGCTCACATAGTATATGAGCGCTGGGTAACAGCTCTCCCACTTTGGATCCCATTTCCAGTACCCACACTAACCTCAACAGAACTAATATGAGGAATCAGTGAAATCTGCACTGAGATCGCTAAATTAAAGTTTATTTGTAACCAATGCAAGTGAAAATCTGCCCAATGCTCAGATTTTAAATGGTCAAAAAGGTATGAAGACTGATCATTCATCCAGTATGCCCGACAGTTGCAATTTGATTAACATGACAATCAGAAAACTCTCTCCCCTCCCAAATCTGGCAGGCATCACTCCCAATGGGCAGCTTCCTGCTGACAAATTGGGCGTTGCGCCCGATTCAATGCCATTGACTAAACAAATGACCCAGCAACTGAGCATGGGCGGGTTGGGTGTCCCAAACCTGTTCCCAACCAAATGGGCCCACCCCTATGTTGGGTGGCCTTGGGGATTCCCACCACTTGACGATCTAAACGCCATTGTGCCAACCATTGGAAACATAGTCAAGCTTTGGTTTAGGCATTTGAGGTCGAACTGACAGTGACTTGGCCCGCCGCAGAATTTACAATGATGGTTCCTAAGGAATTAACCCGCCCATTCCCAAATAATTCGCAATTAGGTCAAATTTGAGGGACCTTATCTGGCTTTTCTTTCACCCAAATTGACTACTATTTAATCAGTTGCATCACACTGAGAAAATTGTTGGTTGATTTTTCTTTCCTAAAATTTCCATTAAAACTCTTCCCAAAAATTAGTTTTTACATGTTAAAAATTAAGCCGCCTTATCTGCCAATGTTCTTGTACCCCTCAGGTTAACAGCCATGTACATCTAGTACTTTGTTTTGTGCCTATATAAAATTCTGGCTCACCAGCAGATTTTGGTGGAACTCTTTCCCAGTTCCATATTTGTCATATCAGCAGCAGTGCCCTGGGCATTCTAATTTGCTGTTCAGATGCTCTGGTATCTGGGCTGGAAGGCCAGTCTAATTCTTATCTGCTGTTTGCCTGACAGTTGGGGGCATATGGGATGGTGGCACGAGGGGTAATATCTAAAAAATTTTCTTAAATTCAGGGCTGATTGTGGCATACGCTCAAGGCTCAGCGAGGCGTGTGGCCCCATTTGGGACCATAAATTGTAAGATGGGGTTGGCGCCGTAGGCTGCCAAACCTTCCATCAGCTCCTGGTGGAGCACTTCAGGGGGAGGTGGGTGGGCAAACCAGCAAACTGGACCACCAAGGTGGTGTCCATTGGGAGCCAGGTCTGAGTTGTTGGGAGGGGAATATTATTAGAAATTAATGGCACTGTTGTTGCAGTGGCTGCATCAGCTTCATAGGGAAAGCCAAGATCAAAGTATCCCCTATAGGGGCGGAAGTCTATAAAACAGGCTGGTGTCATCACCGCCTGAGCCATTTTGATAATGGCTTGGTTGTCATAGGGGAAGAATATTCCATATTCGACCCTAAGGCTGAAATGCATGTTGCTCTGAGGGAGCACCAGGGGGCAGCGGGGCACCACTTGGGTTTGGGAAAGATGGGCATCGAGATCCTTGGGAGGAATGAATTATCCCAAGGGTTTGGAATGACTGGGCGAGCCAGTCTGAGCGCGTTTCCTGTCAGATGGAAAATGGAGGGGGAGTTTCGCCGCTGCCCCACACTGGGACAGTTGGTGGGGGATCTGATGACATTGGAGCAAGATTTTGGTGTGCAATTAAGTGTTTGCTTTTAATTTACCAAAATTAATTTGCTCAGAAAGTTATGCCGAGCAGAGAGAGAGATTTACCAGTTACAATATTATTATTGGGGACAATTTCCTGAGATTCAAAAGTGTTATCATGATCCATAAGGAAGATATGCTGAATATTTTGGGGCAAAGCATCCCAATCTATTATAGCAGAAATGGAAAGCCGAAAAGAAACAGCCAAAGTTAGTTTTTAACCTGGCCTATAAGGATAGGATAGTCCCAATTGAGTACACAAAATCCTGTTCAAAAATTAAGGTTCTTCCAATGCAGATTCGAGAATCAAAGGGAATTCCATCATGATCAAATCAGCAGACTACCGTGCTACCTGGAACTCAAGTAGTCATTTCTACAGGGCTGACTATTAGAATTCCAGAAGAACTATATGGGGAAATATACCAGCCATGGTGTAGATCTTGATTAAAGTCAAATATCACACTGGGGATAGTCATTCCAGGTTATGGGGAATTAAAATCTTATGTGCAAACCTCCAGAATCAGCCCATCAAGATATGGAGACATCAGGTTATTTCCTACATACATCTATTACTGAACACCGAAATTCAGACATTTATTAGATTTGGGACCTTAGATGAGATAGGACTTCCTGATGATGAAATCATAAGTATCAATAATGTTGTCCCTATGGCCAAATTAGGGAACTTAACTGACATGGAAAAGGCTCAGAAACAGAATTTATTTCAAAAATACCGGGAAGTATTTGCAAAAGATGATTTCAACTTAGGTTATGCTTAAAATGTAATACACACAATTAACACAAATGACCATGACCCCATCCAGCTATGGCCAATTAGATATTTGAAAGCAGCAAAAGGTGTTGTTTCCAAAGAGATAAAAGACTTCTAGATCATGAAATGTTGGTCCCATCAAAGATCCCTTGGACTGCCCCAATTTTAATAGTAAAAAAGAAGGATGGGAGCAATTGGGTCATCATTGATTATTGAAAATTAAATAACATCACCAATAAGGATTCTATCCCCTCCCATGGATTGAAGAAGCCTTAGACTGACTTGGAAGCGCAAAGTTCTTTTCTGCTATGGACCTAATAAGCGGATATTGGCAGATCAATATGCCCAAAGAGGAGCGCGAAAAATGCGACATTATAACTCAAGAGGGCCTATTCCAGCTGACAAGGATTCCACAAGGACTTTGCAATGCCTCAGCTACGTTTCAAAGAGCGATGGACACGATCTTTGAAAGTTTAAAAATATCTTGTGTGTTGGTTTATTTGGACAATACAAACGTTTTTAGCCACACCTTCACCGACCACCTGGAACATCTAGAAGCAGTTTTAAGAGACTAGCGGCTGCAAATCTGAAAATGAAATCCTGGAAGTACCAATTCTTCAAAGACCAATTGGAATATCTTGGGTTTGTTAGTAATAAGGAAGGACTCTGACTCAGCCATCCAAACTGGATGGGATATCCAAGATGAAACGGCTTGAATCCAAGCGCAATATACAAGTTTTCCTGGTCATGAATGGTTATTATTGCCAATTCATTGCCAATTTCGCCTGAATTGGAAAGCTGTTGTTTTATCTGCTTAAGGACATGGTCATATTTGACTAGAATTGGGCCTGTCAAGAGGCATTAGATCAGCTCTGATCATCCCTAATATCAGCCCCAGTCCTCCAATATCCAGATTTTGAGCGTGAGTTTATCATCCAAACTGATGCATCGCTTACATCAGTTGGAGTCATTTTGTCTCAAATAGGGGAGGACGGCGAGGAACACCCAGTTGCCTTTGCTAGTCAGACCTTAAACGTCCATGAAAAGAACTACACGGTGACAGAACGGGAATGTTTGGCAGTCATATATGCCTACAAGCAATTACAGGTCTATCTCCATGGCACTCACTTTATGGTTGTTACAGACCATTCGTCCCTAAGATGGATGAACAACTTGAAGGAACCTGAGGGCTGATTAGTGCGGTGGGCGCTAAAACTTCAAGTCTATAATTACATGATTAAACATTGTGCAGGAGTGAAGCACCAAAACGCTGACTGTCTATCCTGTTTACCTACGATTGCCACTGTCAGTTTGGCCGCTAATGAGCTATTTCAAAAGATGGTCAGTGGAGAATTCCAAGATGAGCCTGAATCCATTCATAAATTACTCACAGATCTATGAAAAAAACACTTTGATTGAAAATGGGGTAATGTACAAATTAATTGAAGGAAAAAAAGTTTATTTCTCCATGATCTTCAGCCTGAACAGACCTAATAATGGAAGCGCATAAGGCCATAGGTCATGATGGATTTAAGAAGATGAAGGAACATCTTAAACTTGGGTTGGGACCATCTAGTACTAAAAAAAGGAACATCTTAAATACATCGATGAATCCCCCTCAGGTTGGGACCATCTAGTACTAAAAAAAGGAACATCTTAAATTGTACACTACTGGGAGTCGAAGTACTTTGAAATACAGGAAACACTGGAGTGTTGTGTTGAATGCCAAGGCGAAAAACAGTTCCAAAAAAGCACATGTTACCAGCTTGTTGGCCCAAGTTTGCTTGGCATACCGTATCAATAGATGTTGTCAGACCACTTCCCACTAGCAACTCTAAGGCCAAATACATCATCGTGGCTATAGACCACTTAACTAAGTGGGTTGGAGCCAAGGCTATTTGGGAAGTAGGTGCAACAACCACGGCCAAGTTTATCCTTGAGAATGTTATCCACAAGCATGGTTGCCTGCAGGTTATTATGACCAATAATGGAACCAATTTTACAGCCAACATAATTATGAAGCTTAACCAGCTGATGGGAGTAAAAGGTGTACTCTGCTCCCTACCATCCTGAGACAAATTGAATAGTCGAGTGCATAAACAGGATGCTTGTAAATATTGTCTGGAAGTTAACCTCAAGCAAACCATCAAAATGGAGTACATTCCTAAGCTCAGGCATGTTCACTTACAACATTTTGTATCACTCAGCCACAAAGTTGTCGCCTTTCCAGGTCTTATACAGAAGACATCTGGCCCTACCATTGCTGTTTTATTCAGTCCTAGAAGATCCTGGTGAAAGCAGTTATCCTCAATACATTGAGAAGCTTGCCATTATCCTAATTAAGTTTCAATCTCAAGCCTTTGACAACAGTTTTGCTGTTAAAAAGGCCTGACATGGAAAGAATTCATAGGGTTGATACAATTTGGCTGAATTTAAAAGTTGGTGAAGAGGTACTATTCTGTAACACACATGGATAAGACCAATTGCAGAATTTAAATTGCATTTGGGTTGGCCCATTTGTGATTATTGAGAAAACATTTAGGTTTGTTTATACCATCAAAGAGGTTAAAACAGGCCATATTTATAATCAAGTCCATGCTAAATTCCTAAGGAAGTTTAAGAAGTGGGCCAATTAGAAGAGAAGAATTCAAACATAAGTATATACAAATAATTTAAAATAATAGTTATGAGAAAAATTAATAATAAGAAAAAATATAATAGTAGTAAAAGAAAAATTTTCTATTATCTATATACATAGTAAAAAAAGAATAAGTTTTTATATTCCAAGTAGTAAGAAAATTGTAAATTTAATAGATAAAAACAAATTTTATTCCTACGCTCTGAGGGTGGAGGTGACTCAGAAACTAATTCTTCATCTTTGTGTGCCAATTCAGCCCAATATAGCGGCTGAATGAAAAAACCGGGCCAAATGGAGATCATCAAAATTGAAAAAATAATAAGATACTTTAACCAGGACTTTATAAAAATCTAAAAACGTATTCATAAAAAAACTTTTCTTTCTCGTTGCAAACACTTTTGCAACCCATTCAATTCAAGACTAAATCTAGTTTGATAATCTCATAGAGGAGATTAGTCTGCGCCCATGTTTGGGAGCAGTTGGGCAAGCAAGGCAAGAGAAGCAGGTGGAAGGCCCGCGGCCTCCAACATTTGAAAACGCCCCAGAGAATCTGGTGGAATAGACAAAAATCTTAAAAAACTGGCGGTTACAATTTCCCCGGAGATACTCATGTGGCAAGCACGATGCAACCAGTACATCAACACACCACACTCTCAGCCACTTTTGTTGGTGGAATTCGGAGTCCATGTGTATCTGGACATCCAAAAAACGGCCTTATGGGAAAAATTTTGTGAAGATGTGCACACAATTTTCCCAACCGCGGTGTACGTTGCATCTCACTCCATGTCACATGGTTGGCTGGACCTAGGTTTTGAAAGCAAAGAGGCAGCAGACAAGGCTGCAGCGGCGCGAATAGTGGTCAACCTCCCCGGAGGCAATGGGTCATTGAAACCAAACACACCAGATGGACAAAATCAAACCAAACTTTCCTCACGTTTGACTTTTTGCCTACTATGGTAAAACGTGACATTTTGGAGCAACACCTGAAAGATGGTCTCGCCATATATGGTGAAATACAATCTTTCAAAATGCAATGTTTCACGCTGATGCCACACGCATGCACTGGCAAAGCCATCACAGTTCTGACCCCAACTGAGGAGATCACAAAGGACCTAACCCAGATCCTGCACTCCACTTTTATTGATATTGCAGGGCATACCACCCACCCATTCCAGGTAACCATGGACAGCGCGCCCCCCATTTGCACCCACTGTGACATGTTTGGCCATAAGGCATACTCATGCCCCATCAAGGAGGGTGTCACATTCCAAGAGACCCCTCGGTGGCCATGGCCAGTGGAGAGGTGCACTACGAACCAACCGCAAGCACCAAGGAGGCTTTCCCGTGGAGAGCACAAGGCTGCTACCTATTGGTAAAGCCCATCTCCCCGCAGGAGCAGAAGAAGGCCAAGCAGGCCCATAGAGCTGTGGCCAAGGAAGCAGCCAAGGCACCACCACCATCCCACACTCAAAATGCCAGGAGGACATGGAGACCTTCATGGTGGAAGCGACTTGGAATCCATCACCCAATCAGATTGGGAGGCCCATGCTGAGTGGGCCACTCAATCCGAAGATATGATGGGAGATTCAATCTCACCCAATCGCTGCACCCAAGCTCCAGTCAAAACTGACTTGGGACCTATCCCAATTGAAAAAAAAATTTTGCCCTGCTCGACGGTGCACTAAACTTATCCACACTGCAAAAATATCATCTGACGTCGGGAAAACAAAAAATGAAGGCCAAAGCCAACGCAACTCTTTCCACAAAAATTAACAAAAACCCTGATAACGTTGCTGCTAACACCCGCGCTGCTGTGAAATCCCGCGGGGAACTTGAAGAGGCTGGTGGGCCTGGGGGCCCACCCCCTCGCACCTAAGGTTCAATGGGGGAAACCTTCACTCTAGGGATGCTGAATATCGCCGGACTCAAGGCCTCCCCATCCCAGGCTAGGAAACTGAGTTTTTTACAAAAAATTTACCCGTGGATATCCTGGACATCCAGGAGTCCCACTGTCCATGAGGTTCTGAGGAAGCTTGGAAAACAATGCTCCTTCCATCCCTATCCTTTTGGTCAAAGCACTGTGGGGTGCTAATTTAGAAAAATAATTTTTTCAAATTCACATCCTCAGAAAAATTTCTAAATGGCTGAGTGCTCGTCATCACCTTCTTGTGGGCCGACGTTGCACACACAATTGTCAACATTTATGCCCCAAATGGTACACACAAGCATCAGGAATTTTTCTTGTCAGTCAAATCCCTCCCATTACCCCCTGATTCTTTCCTAGTTGGCGACATGAACTGTTGGCTAACCTCACCAACGGACTGGTGGCCACCCTCACCACACGCCCCACAGGGTCATGTAGAACTACGCGTTCTAAAAGCCACCCTTGGGTTAATGGATGCACTACCATGACATGCCCCACTGCCTGAAAACATGACGCGTCCCCACATCCACAATGGCCAATTAAGGTCCATGACCCGCATCGACCTTATTCTAATGCCTGATAAATTCCAACCCCACATCTCCCACTTCAAAAAAACAAAAATGGAATTCTCTGACCACCAACTGGTCTCGATAAAATACCACTTACCTGTCAAAGTTGAAAAGCCCCCACATTGGTGCAAAATCTGCCCCCCTGAGCTCACGTTTCCAGGGTTTTCATGTGGGTGGAAGAGGCAATTTTGGCGAAATTGTATGTTGCACCATTTTGTGCGGACCCCATTTCCACATGGGCAACTTTCAAAGAGGACACCATCCGCCACTATCGTCATCTCTCCTCCAGATGCTCACGAGCCACATTGGCGGTTATCTCGCGCGCTCTGGCAGAATTGGCCCACTTGGAGTCCAACATTCCAGCCACAGGATACAGCCCTGCATGGGGCCGGAAGTGGGCGGAGGCAGCCGCCCACCTCAACGCACTCAAAAGGCAACACAAACATCAGGTTTGTGTCCAATACAGGGCCACACGCATCACTAAAGGTGACAAGTGCACCGCATACTTCTTTAAAAATTTTTACACCACGCCAGAGTGTGGCCTGCACACAGATGCAAAGATCAGATAATTCCATTGCGGACACACTGGCTAAAGTGGTAATCAAAATGCAAAAATATTACTCCGAGTTATACTGAGCTGAACCAATTCAGCTGGCTGAAATGGCAGAATTTCTCAACTGAGCTCATATCCTCACCATTTTCTGATACCTGTAAATAATGAATTTAATTACTCCAAACAAATTATGGACAGCCATTCGCGGTGCGCCAAACCAAAAATGCCCAGGCCCAGATGGCATTCCATATGAGTTCTACAAAAAATATTTCAAATATATATCCCCATTGCTGCTAGCCTCACTTAACCAAAGCCTGTTGGAAACGCGCCTCCTACCAGGAGGACAGAGGCCTTTACTGTCACACTCTTCAAGAAAGGGGATAAGCTTGACTTAGCCAACTGGCGCCCCATTTCTCTAACAAACACAGACACTAAAATTTTAACAAAAATCATGGCTAACCGTTTAGGGACTATAGCATCTGCCACCATCTCCCCCAGAACAATTTGGTTTCATCCCCAGAAGGTCGATTTGGGATAATGTGCACTCTGTGGCTAATGTATGTCAATCCTCAGCCTCTGGGGCACTTGTATTCTTGGACCAACAAAAGGCCTATGATAGAGTAAACTGGGAATACCTTAGGGCCTACCTCCATCAATTCCGCCTACCCCCACGCTTCATAGAATGGGTGATGCTGCTCACAGAATCTGCGACAATGGCAGTGCATGGCCCAGGCTTCCTAACGGAAGTAGTCCGCCCTCAAAGGGGCCTGCGACAATGGGACCCCCTCAGCCCACTCTTATACAACTTCAGCCTTGACCCACTACTGCGAAATGTGAATGCCTACCTCACTGGGGTCCATGTGCCAGGCCAAACCCCAGTCAAGATAATGGCATTTGCAGATGATTGCGTGGTGGGGGTGTCTAATAACAAAAATGATCGCGCACTTGAAGCCCTCATCCAGGAATATTCCTGGGTAAGCAACGCGGCACTGAACGCCTCCAAAACTGAAATCATCCTCCTTGGTCAGTTTCAGAACTGCTGGGCCCCAGCAATCAGTTCCCAACCTGGCCCATCTGCTCGCCCACGTCCACGCCTTACTAATTCAACACACACCACTCCACTGGTGCTCCCCTTGTGCCACGTCCTACCATAGGACTGATGCGCCATTTGGGCGTGTGGATGGAGGCAGGCGGATATGCGTCAGCAGTAATGGAATGCCGTATACTGGACAACGTGACGAAGCGAATCGCCTCTCTCAGAGCCCACCCTACTACCCTCACTGGCAGGGTTGTTCTTGCCAACTCTATGCTCCTATCCAAAGTCTGGTTCGGAGCCCATGCCATCCCCTTCTCACCAAGCTTCTTCAAATCCCTGTATGCTTTGCTGCATGGATGGCTTTGGTCAGGCCGCCCTCCACCAGTACAGCTAGAGGTCATGTTTGGCCCTCATCATCAAGGTGGCATTGGCCTGCTTGACTTCAAAGCCCATGCTGCCAAGATCCTGGGCACTTGGATCGCGGCTGTCACCATTCCTACACTTTCATCCCAACACTGGTCCTGCGCGGCCCGCTCCAACTTCTCCCAAGCCTTGGGCGTCAACAATCCATCAAACCCCCACTCCCTGATGATATACCTCGCATCACACACATCGGCCACAGGTCCTCACGGTACTAAAACCCACTACAAACGAATCCTACTCTCCATGTGAAGCGCAGAGTGGAGAATTCTTATTAGCGGACATACAACCTGAAGAGGCCGCCCCTCTCCTCAGTTCACACAGGAGGTACAGGGGCTACCCATCCATGATGGCGTGATCCCCATTCGACCCCATGTCCTATCCAGGGTGGACTACCTGGACATGATGGACATCCCTTATTCCACTGAGACCCAAAAGACTATCTGGAAATACGCACACCATCCTCTGTTGCAGCCTCAAGTCCGCTCCCATGTGTGGTGCTGCCTAAGGCGGGTGCATCATACAGCTGAGCGCTCTAACGCTTTACACTCATCCTGTGTCGTGTGTGGCCAGTATGGAACGCTGTTCCACCGCCTGGAGAAGTGCCCCACCTCTAAAGTGATATGGCGCGAATTCCAACGTCTGCTAGTCCAGGATCAAACGCATCCCTTCAGTCTGTCAAGAGATATGTTTGCTTCATCAATGGCCTCCCCCTCCCACCCTCCCTCCGTGCCCTGGTGGTTGCAATCGCCATGTGGATTATCCACACGATTGTCTTGGATGCCATCGCTGGCTTCATCCCCACCCTCCCAGAAGCTGTCCACAGATTCCGGTCTCATTTGGTGGACCACTTTCAAGCATGGATGTTTGGATATCTCCCACCTCGTCGCTGACAGTTGGTCTCCTCCTGGTTCCCAGTCTGGTTCATCAAATCAGACCCCTTCCTCCACACGTGCTCAATAGTGGCTACGGCCCCTTCACACGTTCCCTCCCCTCCCCATAAGTGGCGTTCCCGCTGGCAACAAGAGATAGCATCGCTTCTTTGGGGTGCCTCCCCTGGTACTAAGTTTGTTTTTCCTGAGTCATATTCAGAAGTGTCCGTCCCATGGTCAGCCTTCCCCACAATAAATTTAAAATTTAAAATTTAAAAACATATTCATAAAAAATGTTTATTCCAATTTATTTAAAATAATGACGTTGTTTGGGAATAAGAGCAGTGACAAATTTCTGATATGTTGAAGTGGTGTTGTTTACAGATATGAAAAGAGAATTGGGAAACTCAGGGTTTATATTTCAGTCAAGTGGGGGAAATGTTAGATAATGATGTTGACTCAAAAATAAACCCTTTGAGAAAACCATTGATGCTGTTAGATTAATCCCATTTTTAAATCCTTTGATCTTTCCCAATTTATCTGCATACCTAAATTCATTCCAAAACCACCTCAATTGCACTTAAATTCTCCCAATTATCTTAGCTAATTATATCTATGATATTATTACTTTATGGCTGATTATGGGAACCACTTGGGTGAACCAAGTGAATCTACGGCACAAACATAATTGTATTTATCAATTTAATGCAAATATGATTAATGAATAATAATTTTTATGTATGTTGATCACCGTAATTGGCATGATAGTACTTACATATGGACTTCCTGATTAGGAGTACCAAGTACTATCGAGAGGGTTGCTGACGTCCCAATTAGGGGTGTGTCATTATTTGAATTCTATATATTCTTTTCCCCCACTTATTGTACTTTGTCAGCTGTATGATGAAATGTAATTGGGCTGAATGAAAGGCAAGAATACACCGCTGAGGTGCTAATATTATGCCTAAAATTCTTCCTGATTATGAGAGTAGTAGTGCCTTCGATTGGGCTGAAACAAATGTAATTAAGTTAATCCAAGGGCTGAATTATCTTGAGATATTTTAATAACCACTGCCATAATCCATAGCAGATTGGCATGATTATAATTAACTCATCTAATAGATGAGTATGGCCAGGAGATATCCTAGAGGTATAAAATACTGGCGCCTGGCCCTAAAATAAAATCATCATCTTTCCATATCTTCGTATTTTCGTCTTATATCTTCTTATCTTAATTCAATCTTCAATTTAAGAGTGTAGACAAGCATTCAGGGGATCTTGTCATAATTACCTGTGTCTGAAGAGTTCCCTATTAGAGAGGTAAAATTACCCTAGAAGAGACCAAGAGACTCATATATTGTTTTTAGCTTTTGAGCTTCCAAATGGTTAGGAAATACCATAAGACACATAGCATATTTAAGGATTTATCAGCCGAAACTCTTCCTGACTAGTGAAACAGGAATACATCTAATAAGCAAGCTAACCCTCAAAAACTCACATGATCTCATCCTTCACATGGTACCCTTTGGTTATACCCTCTTGATTTATCTTGCATTTGGTGAAAACCATAGTATATTCTGCTGTTAGGGACTGACAAAGGACGACATTTCTAATCATTCTATACTCCTCTATGTCTCCAGTAAAGCTATAAACTGGCATACATGCAGTGGTGGAGGGCTGCTTAGACACAATCTACCTGGAAAGATTACAAGATGGGTTTTTTGCAACTACACCTCATTGAGATAAGGATCTAAAGCAGTTTTTGACTCAGGGTGTTAGCCAAATCATTCTCCTTGCCCTTAATAAAAACTCACAAGAGAACACAAATTGAGCAAGGATTACATGCAACTAAGTTTGCTATGAGGTCAGGACATGAAGTTACTGGTAAAACAATAGGGCTTAGTGATCTTTACAAACGCAGAATGGCCATTAAGAACCATGTGTATGATGACAACAATAGGCCAGTTCACCCACTAATGTCAATAGTCTTTGTCATAAACAGTGTAATTAAATTCAGATAAGTACGTATTCTGGGGAAAATATCCAAATGATTCATAGATCCATTTTTGACCACGTGTAAGAGAGCAGCAGCTATTGTAAAGTTGGAAGCAATACCAGCCACTATAAACTTTTTATCAGGTCCACGTGGTGAAGTACTGATGTGAAAATCAGGGTAACTAATGGCTTGAAAAGCATTTCCTCTAGTGCAGGGGACCCCTGAAGAATTTTGGCCCCACTAACCTTATTTAAAGGCACCACTACCCCAGAAAGTCTTAGCGTAAATTTTTTGAGGAAGATGCAAGTCCCAATAAAGCTTCTAATTTCTTTAACTGAGGTTAGTGTGGGCCTATTTCAAATTCTTCTCCTTGTCAGGAGTGATCATGTGGCCTTTGTCAAAAATGATGTTGCCCAAGAAGGTGACCTGGGTCTTGAAAAATCACACTAAATGATTTTCAGAGTCATGTTTGCTGCCTTAAATGCTTTACCACTTGCCACAGGTGGATTTCATGAGTTTTTTGATTGGAGGGAAACCACAGAATGTCATCCATGTATGCCACAGCGCATATATCCAATAACTCTCCCAAGGCACATCAATATGAATTGGAAAATTGCCAGTGCATTCTTGAGCGTAAAAGAAACCTGTAATTGGAAACTTCCTTCCTGAACAAATTGCAGTAAGTTATTCTTGCCCCTTTTTGATGCAAATATAAATAAAAGTGTTCAAACAATCTTTTTTGTAGAAGACTTTGGCCTTCTCCACATAACAATCAATTTCTAACTCAAACGAGATTAAAATGAAGATTAAATATGGCGCATTATTCAGGTTAACATAGCCATGCATGGTCGTAGAGTAATATCTGCTTTTTCCACAAAGAGAAGTGGTGAGCATACCAGAGAGGTACGTTAAATTATGGCTCCATTTGATGTTGCTCTCTAACCTAAACATCTTAGGCTGCCACTTCTAATATAGTCAAAGGGTAGAATGGGGAAGAAATGAAAACTAGATCAATTTTGAGTCTGAAGTCACAATCAAACTCAGAATGAAATGGTAAGACATTGTCAAAAGTCGCATCAATTGAAAATTACAACCTTTCCAAACAGTAAGGTTAGGGAATTTCTGAAGTTGGCTTCATCAGAAGGGAAAGGTTGAGTTTGTGTTCCTTTGGCTATTGATGCAAACTTCCCTGAGCGTTGACTTTATAAAAAGAGGATTACTAATTCCTTCCCAAACTTCAGGGATAACTTCAAGATATTGGCATTAAAATTGGTTCTGATTCTAAATTTCCGCCACCACATCATCCCAAAGTTATTGGGTACAGGATTTTTGACTGCCCTGAGCAGTCAGCTAATAAGTATTTACCAACTTGATAATTAACTAACCCCTGAACCTTCAGTGTGGTAATACCTTGGGTGGCACTTTCTTTAACCATATCACCAGGAAAGTATCTAATCAAGGTAGTCATCTAGATTGGTCAATAAAATATTCAGAGGGCCTGTTACCCGACAAAATAGTTTTCTGAATTTCCCTTAAGGGGAAAAAGAGTAGCATAAAGAAGTAAATAACCAGGGTAAATCTTTATTTATATCAGATTAAGCCAAAAATTCTCCAATAAGATTTTCATAAGGCATAATTACGCCACCGGGATAATTTTTTCACAAAAAAAGGAGAGAGTTAAATTAGCCACCCTCATCATTTAAGACACATACCCACAGTATCCTCAGCATTAGCATACTTACTTGCATATTATACAATAACTCTTTTTCAACCTCCTAAATTCAAGGAATTATAGTGGTTGTCAAGCATAGGTTCTCAGGGTGTGATATGATAAATGAAAATTGGATTCAAGATGGACCATCAAGAGCTTATGACTGGCTCATTCGTACTTATATGTTTTCTGTTAAAAACAGCAATTTCTTGGCTTTAATAGCACAATACCTGATCTGATAGTAAGCTGATTGGAGCTATCCAACACCATCACCTCAAGGGGTCCTCATCGAAGACTTGACTGCTTTTTGCAGAAAGTGTTTTGGAAGGGTAATCATAACAGATGTTTTCATAATATTAGATTTAGGCTAGACTTGTCCAAACCTTTGAATTCCTCTGAAACAGAGGGAGAACCATTTGGAAGCTCCTTCCAATTTAAAAATGTGTCCATTTTTCTGTGAGCAGTATATTTATAGAGGCTTCAGAAGGTGAGATCATTATGGGTAATTAAGATAAAACATTAAACTAAAGACTCAGGGCTAGACCTTTTCCCACCCTCAATTTTCTCTGAAGCTGAAGGTATAAAAGGAAAAGAGTCCTCCTATTTCAAAGGGGCGCGTGAGTTTTTGGGACCAGTATTTATAGGGGTCTCTGTGGGTGAACAATGATAGCCAAATTACCTGCTACTTTCAAGTTGGGTGGGAAAAGCACCTAAAATATCTTTAATTAGAAGATTAGAAGGTGAAAGGTGGAGCCTTCCATACTGAATCATTTCTTTTGTAGCTTCAAATTTGAATAAAGAATTGACATTTTAACTAAGTCTGATAGAGGTAGGGTCTGGGACTAGTTGCAAAATTAATTAAAATATACATTAAAGGGCATCCAGTCTGATGCAGAACAAAGAACTTGTAGAAGATTTGAGAGGACGACATGTCAGAATGACGCGCTTCTAGAAAGCATTCCAAATCTTCCACAGATCTTCATAAAAGTGGCTGTGCTTTATATATTTAAACCCCAGTTAACTGCACTGGGGAAAGCAAATACAGTAAATCCAATCTGTGAGAGGGCAGATAAAAATAGTATAGTTATTACTAATAAAAGCTTTTGAAGCAATGGAAGCTGGAGCCTGTTGAATTGCAAAATAAAATTCTGGGTAAGTCTCAGAATAGTACTAACAGGATTTTGAAGTGTCTGAGACCACCAGGTATTAGCAGGAAGGGTGGAAACTTTCCAGTTAGCCGTAGCAAGGAATAGTGCTTAGCTGTACTACAAATAAACTAAATGAGAACGCTGTGATGAGCAGCATAGAGATTGTGATAAATGGCTAACTCACTCATCTAATGCTCATAAAGAGCCGCAATTGGATAGAACTCATTCAATTATAGTAAAATGGTTTATTGGCTAGTGTCAAGTAGTGTCTGTAATTCTCTCATTCCCTGAGAGGTGGTGGGAATGCACATCCACACAACTAGGGAACAACCCATTAATATTAGAGACAAAAAACACCACAAAAGGTCCCAGTACACAAAGGATCCAAGGAAAGATCAGTACAGAATTGTGTAGATTACTAGGTAAACTAAAAATGCGAGGACTTGGTTGGACCCCAGGGAGAAGTACATAAGCAAAGTTCAGATTAGTGTTGTTGTTCTTGGGCGCCTATATTTGGAGGGGTCCAGGCTTCACTAAGGGAAAATAGAATGTATAGCTAATTTAGACAAATTATAAAACGAACTATATTATTTGAGACCTCCTGTAAGCCTTGTGGAACTACCCTTGCAGTTTAATCTGGCGTAAAATTTCATTTTGAACCAAGAAGGGTTGCAAACAGCAGCCGTCCCTCTCATCACCCTGGGTTATTTGACACATTTGGTGATGTGAGATGGGCAATGGCTTACCCTCTAAACAGTACGCCGCTTCCTCCTCCATTCATCACCCAAGAGTTGGTGGGGAATATTTGAAGGGCGTCAGGATATGGCGGAGGACAGAAGCCATCACAGGCAGAAAGGTGGCAGTGAAAGTCCCCAAGAGGGTTTTTCACAGATTTGAGTTCTGCTAATAAATCCAAATCAATATATAGTAAAAGTAAATTAGGCTAGTTAGTTTTGGGCAAAAAAACCTTTATCTGACATTCTCCCTCATTGATAGAATGAACAAGCCTATCCCCTGACAGGTTGGGCGTGGTAAACCCTTTCCCTCCTCAATGGAGCCAGTCATATGTGGCCTAGCTGCAGCCAAACCGCTGTCCTCCAGAAGGGTCAACATCATTGCTCCAAGTGCAATCACAGCGGAATGAATATAAGTGCTAGCATATTTGATGCCAATCTGATTGGGCAGATAAGATCTTAGTCAGTATCAGAAATCATATAGAATGATAATCTGCTAGGACCAAACTACTAAATATTCTTGACAGTAGTGCGCTTAGTTCCAGATTCCCATTCATTAAGCATATAGGGCAGTGGTCCCTAACAGGTACCGCTGTAACTACATTTTTCAACAATTCTTCTAATTTAGGTTAAATATAATTCTAAGAAAGCAATCCAAATTTATTTGTGAAATTAAATAAGTTCACTGAATTTTTACTGGAGATAATTTCAAATTTTTGGGAAACCCTGGATGCCATAAAGCGTGCTGATAATAATAAGAAATCCTGGAACACCAGTTTAGTGAGCACCCTGAACACCAGCAAGTACTCAGGTACAGCCATCCCTATTGATGGATGTAACTGGAGAAATGCAGCTTTGAAGACTAGCCAGGGATTTCCAAGTTTAGAAATCATCACCATTAACTATCCAGCGGAGCTCTTTTATTCACAAATAATCTTTTTTTAGAATTTTTGTTTAAACTGAAATGGAAGAAGAAAAAATGGAGTGACAGAAGTACCAGAAAGGAATTTCTGCCTTTATGTTCAGTGGATGGGGAATTGGGACTGCGCGCTACTCACAAGAATAATTCATAATTTAATTACTGTGGATTGACCTTCTAAACGTTTGCCAATTCTAAATCATATCCAACCCGCCCACTCAGATTATTATTGAATTTACCATTTTTAATCTCTAGTCAGCCACAATTGCATTTGACGCAATGGTGATGACTCTTTCAGCGGACAGAATGTTGTGCTCATGGCCAGGCTACATATGGCTGGTTCCATTTGGTAGGAAAGGGGTTTGGCACACTCATACCTGTCAGGGATGGACTCATTAAAAATACAAAAAGGTGAGGAAAACCAATGAGATCTTTAAGTCTGTTAATGACTCTTTTAATTTTTCCATTGTCAACCAACAATTTATTATTTCAGTCAGAACTTGAACCCACAGAGAGCACAACCTGTGGGCAAACACTACTCACCTTCCACTGACAATGGCTTTTAACCACCACCACCTCATGACACAAAATCTGAATTTTAACCAGCAGCTCTTGAGTTATGAGCAAAGGCGGAAGAAGTGCAATTTTCAGGGGATATGCTATTGCCACCTCATATCTACCACATGGGCAAAATTGCCCAGAGCGATGAGAGAGACAGCCGCCAGCTTCTTTCCTTTTTTTGTCCTACATGGGAACTACTGTTCTATCCACAGGGGTTGTTCCCCAAGTGTTAGAATCCTGGCACTTTGATGCTCGCTCATTCTTCTGACAGGATTTCAACTGTGTAGTGGATACCAAAAGATCATCCTACAAGCTGATGTTAAATATCAAAAGGGAAACGATAACCACAAGTAGATATAAGATTTTTTACTAATTTTACTAATACCATAAATGGGAGTATAAGTGATCCCTCATTAAATTAACGCCTCCTGGTATTTACGTTACTCTGAGGCTGATAGTGAGTTTTGAGGGAATTCAGGTTAGGCAGTGGGTCAATACCTTTAGCTAAATGATGATTTAGACTACAGACCTATAGAAAACCTTTACACCTCGATTTGGAGGGACTACATGTTATATGATGGCAGTAATAATATATTCATGGGGCAACATCTTATTATAATCTCTCCAATAAGCCATCTGGAAAGTATTTTCAGTTCTTCTGGTTACCAGAGTTCCTAGTTGGTAATGGCTGATAAAATATTTTCATCCCCCTAACCCCTTCAGGTCTATAAAAAGGGTATTGTTTCACTTATAAAGTTACTTTTGAAATCAAGCTGGTGCGTGGGCGGACTTTTAAATCAGTTTGCCTATTCCGCTGGGGGTTTGAAATAAACTCATCATCTTGATCAGAGCTATTTGGGCTGAATACTAGATAAAAATTATTACTCTGATAGAGAGATTCCGCCAAGAATTAGGCTCAGAATTTTTAGCGATATTTAAACTATTCATCACCCAAATATTCTTAATAACTAGTCATACATCCAGTTGTCTGACACCAAGGTTTCCACTGGCTAGTATTTGTGGTTGCCCTCTTCCTTTTTTCATCCAGCAATATGTATGGCTGTACCTGAGGTATTTTGGCTGGTATTTTAATTTTAAATCATCCTGAATTCCAGGCCAGTCTTATTTTTTTTCAGCATGCTCCATGGCATAATGGAGCGACCCAATTTTTGTCCTTCTCCACACTTTTCTGTAAGTGGGGTTCCACGTTGGTCTTGTGTCTTAGACAGATGGACCATTATAAGAAGCAGAGTTTTTATGTCACAGTTAGGGAGTACCATCTAACCCAGACCAAAATGAGGTTTTCTCCTGCACTTCGTTTAGGGAAGCTTGTCCCCTATTTCTCCACAAGCTCTGGCCATCTTAAATATATCACAAGCGTGGGGTGTTGTTCATCACTGCAGCCACTGTCTAGCCTCCCCAATACGATGTTCTGTTCTCTGGGGTAGGATTTTAAATTGATTTGGATTCTATGGGGTAAATAATTTATATGAATCCCTTGATGCCTTTGTTGTCTACCAGACAGCCACTGGAGGTGGAGGTTGTTCAGGTGGCTGGCACCAGAGTTTCTTTTCCTGAGGGAGGCGTGGTGGATGGTCTGGCAAATATCTCTTCCCTCCCACCTATGTCTTTCATAATGGCTAATAAACAAGATCAGGCTTACTTTATGCTACCTGTTAAGATCTAGTTAAGGTCTTAATGTAAGTCCATGGGAGCACTCTCCACACCTCAATCATGAAGCTTTCCCTTTTTGAATGAAAAAGGCCTGGATAAGGCGGCTGTCCCCCTTGTCACTCAGGGTAATCTCGCCCATGTGGTGGATGAATGGTGGGTGACAGAATACCTTTTAAAGTTACTCCTTCCCCTCCCTAATTAACTACCAGTGATCTTGTTCAGTGGATTGAGGGGTGTTCACGAAGGTGGCGGTGGTGAGAGGATTCCAACCAAAGGGCAATGGTGAGCACGTCACCCTAACGCCAATGTCATGGTCCACCAAAGTGGCGATGAATCTTAATCAATTGGGTGGTCCAACTCTAACAAAATTTTGGTTTTCGCCAATAATGCGAAAATCTAGATAGATTGATGGGTCTGAAAACAGTGAAAATAATGTTATAAATCTATTTAATACCCAGCGTGACATGGCCCATGTGGCCTGGCCATGGGTGCTACCAGTTGTTTTCTGAATGAAGCATCACTGATTAAGAAAAATCATGGTGAGAGGAACCATTTAGTGGTGAAATTTGAGTGAGAGTTAGATGGCCAGTGGAAGGTAAATTCAGCGCCAGATTATTGTGAGATCTCATTATGCCTGAAATCAGATGGGCTAGTGTTTCCTTTGCTTATTCATAATCACTTATTCACCAAGCACCTAGGCCTTAAAGCAACCCTCCCTCACTGGTACATTTTTATTTAACCGAGGCAAGCTGACCAGGTGACGGGAATTACTGAATATGTGTGTAAAATTAAGAAAGATAGAATTGGGCACCCCGGGGTACTCAAGTTACCCCTGTTGCCAGCGGGACTGCCAGGTATGGGGGGTTGGTGCACTACTCCGAGGGGGTTTCCCCACTATGGAGCAGGTGTGAAGGAAGGGGTCTGTGTGTAGGAACTAGAGTGGGAACCACGATTCTATGAGCGCCTGTTGCCTTGGCCTCATATATCCATAGAGCCAGGCTTGGAAGTGCTCCAATAAGTGGACGTGTAACCTGTTGATAACCCCATGAATGGTTGGGACTGTGCCTCTGAACGCATCTAAGGCAATGGTGTGGATTGTCCACATTGCTATGGGTATCATTAGGGAATGGAGGGTAGATGGGATTGGTGACTCAATATGGAGCGCGAGGAGGCTCTTTATATAGAAAATTCCTGCTCGTTTTGGATCTTAAGCAGGCGCGCGACTTCCTTCCATATGGCTTTGGATGGGGGGCATGTTTCTAGGCGGTTATGTAGGAGCCCCTCCCCTCCACATACTGTGCAGGTTGTGTGGAGGGAATTGGAGCGGTCCGCCATCCTATAGGTCCTTCTTAGACAGCGCCAGACGTTGGCTCTAATTCTCAGCTGTAGGAGTGAGTGGTGCGTCATTTTCCACACTGCCTTCTATGTGGTTAAGTCGTAGGGAATGTCCAACACATCTAGGTATTCGATTCTAGTAATGGTTGGGGTTGTAGCAAGCATGTCTCTCTGGGGGTGATTTTCTGGATTTCTCAATTTGAAGTGGGGGCTGGATCGTCCCCTTCCCTGCACAGTGCCTGTGTTCTCTATGGTCCATCCCATGCGGCGGATGGTTTGGAGGATGCGTTTGAAGTGAGGGGAAGTTCCATCTGGACCCATTGTGGTAGGGTGTTTAGCAAGGTATGATAGTAGTCTGGGTGGGCTATGTGGGTTGGTTAATTTGAGCACCTGTGCGAAGTTAGTCCTCGCTGCCCTGGACCAGTGTTGTTGTGGGAGGTTTGGGGCAAGGACTTCCTTTATCCAGGTTCCCAGGATGCGGTTGGCGTGGCTCTCAAAATCTAATAGCCCCATGCCTCCGCTTGAGCGTGGGCCAAAGAGTGTTTCCATCTGTATGGGAGGGTGGGAGCTTGGCCATAGCCAGCCCTGGATGAGCGCGCGGATTGAAGTTATGAAGGTTGGTGAGAAGGCGATCGCGTGGGCAGGGTACCATAGTACTAGGAGGATGAGTGAGTTAGCAACTGTTACTTGCCCCGTTAGTCCTGGGGATCTTTCCTTGAGGGAGGCGATGCGGGTGGATATCCGTTGTAGCAAGTTTCTTTCCATTGTCTCATTGGCATATCCTCCTGTTTCCAGCCATATCCTAAGGTGGCGGACAGGAGTGGTGGTGGGAGGTGATGCAAAGGGAGATGAGTGGGTTTTTCCTTCATATGGGGGTATGAGGTTCTGGTGTTGCAGCTCAGTTGTTAGTGTACTTGCCTAAGAGAATGATTTATGTTTTCCTTTTGTTTAGTGATGCGTTGCTCACCATGGATTATTCCTCTAGGGTGCGTTCCAGCCGTCGGGCATCATCATTGTTAGCTATACCTGCCATGCAGTCATCTGCAAAGGCCAGTGTCTTGACTTTTGACTGTCCTTGTGCAGTTATGCCCATGAGATGTGAGTCAGTTACGCGGAGGAGTGGGTCAAAACTGAAAAAAATACAGCAGCGGTCTGAGGGGGTCCCCTTGTTTGAGCCCTCTGTGTGGTGTGATCTTGTTAGTTAGGAAGCCATGGCCGCATACAGCCATGGTAGCAGATTCTTTGAGAAGCATCGACCAGTTTATTAATCTGAGTGGGAGTTTGAAAGCGTGTAGGCATTCCTTTAGGTATGGCCAGCTAACGCGGTCATATGCCTTTTCCTGGTCTAAGAAGACTAGGGCTCCAATTGCTTTGGACTGACATATGTTTGCAACAGGGTGTATGTTGTTTCAGATTGAGCGCCCTGGTATAAGCCCAAACTGGTTGGGTGACAGGACGTCAGAGGCAATTGCGCCTAATCTGGCTGCTAAAATTTTTGTTAGAATTTTTGTGTCAGTATTAGATAGTGCGATTGGACGCCAGTTGGCCAGGTCCAATTTGTCACCCTTTTTATATAAGGTTATGACATATGATTCATGGCCACCAGGTAGGAGGCGTATTTCCTGTAAGCACTGGTTCATAGACGCCAATAGGAGGGGGGCAATTTGTTGAAAATATTTTTTTTAAAATTTGTAGGGTATCCCATCAGGCCCTGGGCATTTCCTATGTGGTGCACCGCGGATTTTATCCCAAAGCTCCTCCCGTGTAATTAGGTTTAGAATATTGTAATTTGGCAGTTTGCTTTGTATCCCAGCGTTTTGTATAAATTCTTTAATTTTTTGTGAATCTGTCAGCGTATCGTGGTATAATTTGGTGTAATAACGGTGTACTTCCGCCTTGACCTCCTCAGGGTCAGTTGCCACTGTGCCATCAGTCTTGTGGACCTGTGTGCATGCAGGTTGGTTGCCACAGAATGTGGAATTGGTGGAAGAAATATGTCGAGCAGGTTTCACCTTCCTTTATGAACTTACCTTTTTTTGATACTTTGATTCTGTGTTGGTGTTCAAAGATGAGAGTGTTTAGTCAGGCAGACATTTCCGCCCATCTGCGTCCCCAGTTGGGGCTATAGTCAGATCTCAGGGTATTTAGCTCAAGTTGGTCCAGTTCCGCCAAGGTACGCTTGATTGTGGCTGTGTCAGCGGTGTACTTACGTGATGCAAGATGTCAGGTTTTGTTGATTAATTCCTTTTTAAATTTGCTATGTTATGATGGGATCTGAGGCGAATGGGGCTGTGAATTCTGGGTTTGTAGCCTCATTTTTGACCCAGTCAGATATTTTGGGTAATTTTATGCTTTCTGGGTAAAGCTTTCTCCAAGGCGACACCTGTGCATGAGTTCAGGTTGGCAATAGCTGAACTGTAACAAGTCAGTGGTCGGAGAAATTGACTTTTTTGTTGTAAATTTGGAATATCTTGATTGTTGGGATTGTGGGACGAGGATGTGATTGATGCGTCTCATTTATATGAGCGCTCCATCATGTATGTTGGGCCATATCATGTGTGGAAGGAGTGGTGATCTGGGGGGAGGGCATCCTGTAGGCCAAGGGATGTCTTCATTGCATGGAATTCAATGTGCCCAGGTGGGTATCCCCTGGGGTTAGGTCATCAGTCTGTGTCAGGGTTATCCCAGCAGTTAATTCGCCCAACAGGATGGTATCTGGTGAGAGTGTGAGAGTTGGAACAGTTTTGAGAAATTGTTTTCTCTCATTTGCGGTCCATAGTGCATAGATGCATGCTATTGAGATTGTTTCTTATTGGCATGTGATCATTGCTACCAAGACGCGACTGTGAAGGTATGAAGATGAATTTGTAATTTTAAATTTTTTGTTATTTTGGACAATCACCCCACAGTGGGATGTCCATACTGATTGTGATGGTGAGACCCTAGCTGACCAGGATCCTTCTTCCCCTTGTAAACAGTGGGTTTCTTGGATGGCCAAGATGTCTACAAGGGGTTTTTTCAGGAAATCCAACTTTTTGGCTTGGGACGTTTGAGCCCTGGCTCCCGAGATGTTTAGCATCCCTATTGACACTGAGGTGCCTGCGGCGCCTCAGGAGCAGTTGGGAGGACCCTCTGGCCCTATCCCACCACGGCTCATTTTGGCCATGCTCCACATCTGTACTCCAACTCTTTCAGTGATATTGTCAGTTCCCTTGATCTGACCCAATTTTTTGCGGGAATTGCAGTTTTTGGATTTGCGTTATCTTTTCCTGCACGTGTCTCATGATGGTTCAATGCGGGGTACTGATTGGGCTCTGTAATTTTGGGGTTCAAATTTGGAGAATTGTGCACCGCATTTTTGTCCATATTGTGGCTGAATTGTTCCTCAATGTGTGCATGATTGATATTGCTTGGTGACTCAGTCAAGTTGCTGTGAAAATTTTCAACCTGGGCATATTGTTCTGATTGGTTGGCTCAGTGTAAATCTGAAATGTCCTCCCAAATTTGTTCAGGGTTGATGTATGATTCTGCGTGTGCCGCCGCTTCAGCTGCTGCCCGCTTGCAGGCTTTTTGTGCCACTTTGCGTTGTTTGTTTGTAGTTGAGTCCACAACAGAGTAAAGTACATATTTACCCCACAGGAATGGGTGATGATCATCAGTCATTCTGGCGAAGTTTTTGTTACTTTTGTCCATAGCTTCCTCACAGTAGTATGCTTCCATTAAGCCCTCCTTCACAGGGCATGCGTGTTCCTTGTGTCACAATGAACTGCAGTGGTTGCATATAGGCGGTGCACATTCTGGTGTAACTCAGAATGCAGATAACTGTCCCCCATCTGCAAAGTGAAACTCTGCTGTGCAAAGGATTCTTGATAAGTCATCTTCCACTTCAGGGAATGGGTTGATCATGGCGATAGCTTTGTCTGTGCACAGGGTGGGCATCAGAATCTATATTTGTAATTCTAGTTGCATAATTTCTCCATAGGCTACGAGGCCTTTGCAGAGCTCCTCCTCGATTACCTTACAAGGAAGTTTGGCAGGGAGTGAGTCAAATGAAATGAACAAAGTTTTCACTTTGTTCCATCTGGTGCGCGGAGTGCGCGCTATTTTTTTGCCCTTGGGGATGGCAATTTTGATGCAGACTTTTGCATCGGCATCAGCTTCATCAGCTGTTTTGAAACCAATATCAATCCAGCTGCAGCCCATGTTGTTGGTGGCGACATATACCGCGTGAGGGAAAAGGGAGGGCTGTGCCTCACATGTTTTCTCCCACAGGGTTGGGGACTCATCCCCAAGGAAGAGTCAGAGCCCGTGTTCCACCTTTTAAAGGGGTTGTCTGCATTGGATGTACATGTACTGATCTTGTTTTATAGTAAACATCATAAACCTGGATGGTGTCTGAGTTTGTGGTTTCTTAACAGATTGGGTTCCTGGTCCCCCTCCAGGGCGTTTATTGCCCTTGGGTGCACCGTTTAGTGCACCTCTTGATGCGATGCTCGCCCAGGTTGTATTAGATTATTATTAAAGTCGCCCATCTCTCCTGTGTGATTATCAAAATTGCTGTTCAAATCAAATCATAGTAACTAAAGTGATTGTTACAGAAAAGAAAAGCGGATCCCCTCACTTGTACATTTGTCAATCATTACTTTACTTTTAGTTAACTAATAAATGATCCTTCCCCAACCAAAAAATTAATTTTAACAAGTTTCAAAGAGTTTTCTGCCTCATAAAACCCTGGACCATGTTTCTTTGGTTGCATCATGATTGAGCCCTAGTGGCCGTTCTCAACAAGCTTCTCCCCACCCCATCAAATGGGGGTATCTCATGCATGACTTATTGGGGATATCCCCATTAGCTGATGCTCTCTGGTGTCAAGGTGTGCCAATAATGTTGAAGAGCCATATCTCACCATTGGGTGTAGTTTCATGACCTCATCGCACAATCTATCAATAGTGGCCTGCGGCAAATCCTGGGCCCTCATTTTTCCCAAAAGTCCTTTGCACCCAAATCTTCTGACCCCTCAGAGGCCATTATTTGGTTGCTTGTCAGGTTGATTATTACAGCAGCCACCAGCCATCGTTTTCTGTTTGCCTCCCTCCCACCTTATTACCAAGTCACTTGGATGAAAATGTCCTTGGCATTCTGGTTTTTTTCTGGGTGCTCAAGCAACCCAACTGGAAGGTCAGTCTCATCATCATCTGCCATTTTCGTGACAAAATTACTAACACGCTGTGTCCACCATTTCCACCCTTCTGTTTGAGTTGGGTGAAGCTATGGTTTACATTTACCAGATGAA
The DNA here is from genome assembly GCA_022478985.1 of Massospora cicadina. Taxonomy (NCBI): domain Eukaryota; kingdom Fungi; phylum Entomophthoromycota; class Entomophthoromycetes; order Entomophthorales; family Entomophthoraceae; genus Massospora; species Massospora cicadina. The sequence goes on along the minus strand of JAKSZP010004318.1, from coordinate 41,912 downwards.
CTTGCAGTCAGTGCTTTGCCTCATGCTTTTCATTTGGTCAGGTGTCATGTTTGTGCATTGCTCCCAGGTGGCGGTGGGGGAGTTTCTCAACAACATGTTGTCCCAGAGATTCTAATCTCTGTTTCAGCCCACCCTTGGGCGTGGACTCGTCAGCTCTGTCTGTAGAGATTACCAAACAGAAGCTTGAAGTCCTCGCTGAGCTGCATATACATTTTTTTCTCCTAATGGGCAACACTACCTTGATGGACGCCCAACGGAGTGTAGCCTTGTTGGATGCAGTTGAATATGACATCCACTGTTGGGTGTGGGGTATCCTGAGCTCAGCTACCAACGCTGTAATTTCAATTCCCCTGATCACGCTGGTATCATCAGTGTTGTAGGTGCTGGCGGTGCAATCAGCTCTCTGGAAGTTTTAAATTACTCTTCCTATGGGGCAGGTTTTCTCTCAAAGTTACTTTAAGTGGATTCTCCAAAAAGTGATAAATTAAAGTAAAAACAGGTTATAAATTGACCTAATTTTTATTATTGAAAGGATGAAATATTTATAGGTTTTAAAACGGTTCATGTTCTATCAGAGCTAATTAATTGCTGCACGATCATATATTTAATCAATTGAATGGGATGAGGTTGATTGTTCTTTAGAAGCCTTACTAGATTTAGATAAATTATGCTCTTCTTCCAATGTTGGGGGGAATCGATGGAGTATAACTTTTGGAGACAAGAAAATTCAGTGAAATCCTGACACTTCCCCCTCAAGATTTGATTGTGGAGGAGGGTGAACTTTTAAAAACCTGGGGTGGATACGATTTATCACTATGTCAGTATCAACATAAACAATTGAGTACTATAATTCTTTTTTAAATTTATTTGATAAGGACCAGACCAGGTGGATTAACTTCTCAATTTGCCCACCAGGCTGAGAGTGATAATACATAACGTAATCCCCAATTTGGTATTCAGTTAAGGTGATTTTATGTTGATTGGTTCTTTATGTCTCCCTTCAAGTGGTTACTTCAATAAATTTCATGGCTTGCACTTGAAGATGAGTAATCACATCAGCCTGTCTTCAAAAATTAAATCAGAGTTTTTGGTATTCTTTCTTCAAGTATTTCTTGAACACTAGAAGGCAAAGAGGGGTCTCACCCATATATGTAATAATTGACAATTGTACATGAATCTCATAAGGTTGGGAATTATGAGATTTATGTGCGTTGATAGTTGCAATTACATTTTTCTGAGTAGGATTTTCCTATTTGGGTCAATAACAGAATAAATAAAATAAAATCTTTTATTTAATTGATTGTGCATTCTGAGGTTCCCCTCATCTCTCCATCGAGTTGCCTGGATGCCATCAATTCTGGAGGCTTTTGCACCCCTCATTACCCACAATTCATTTAGCCCTTTTTAGGAAGTATTTCAAAATGAGGTCAGTTCCGATGGACCTCACTTTAGAAAGCTATTCTGACTTCAAGTCTACTCCCAATAAAGGCTGCTATTCACTGGATTTGTTTATTTTATTTATTTTATTTAAGTAAGGAGGTTGGGGATGCAGATGGCGGTATGATGAGGAGGAGAGGAAGGGGGTGGACGCGCCAGGATCCTCTTGAGAGTGGCCTTGCCCTGGTGAGAGGGGAAGGAGCCAGAGTGGCCCAAGGTGACAGAGGCCAGTTGACCACACCTCAGCTGGGTAACCCTGAGGCGACAGAGACTGTAGGGATGCACCTCAGCCCAGGGGCCCAAGGCAACAGAGGCTGGTGCACTGCACCTTGGCCTGGTATGCCCAGCAAGGCTGTCCATTTGGACAGGACCATTTGGAGTTGGTACAGCCACATATGGGGGTGGTGGTTTAGGGCTGGTGGTGGGCTGGGCCTTGGGAGCCCCATCCGTTACATTATTTTAAAGTCAAATTTACCTTGGCAGACTGTGGTACCATCCAGCCTGCAAGATGGCCACAGTCAAAGTCCCAAGCATCGCCATTGGTCATCGGTCCCTTTCATTAGTTTGTAGGGCTTTCCAACAAAGGGGATGGTTAGCTTGGGGGTGGGCCAGACTTCTGGCGGTTGATGGCCTCTTGTGCCCGCCAGGAGACCACCAGAGAACATGTTGATTTTATCCAGGGGCTCTGAATATCCAGTTGATTTCCCCAAGCTGCTCGCGAAAAAGGTCCCCTGTCAAAAAAGTCATTGGTCGCTGCATGCCTGCCTTGCCAGTTCAGGTCTGAGTCCGCCAGGATTTCCATTTTACAAGGGGGTAATGTAACAATTGACGATTGTGCATGAATCTCATATGGTTGGAAATTATGAGATTCATGTGTGTTGATAATTGCAATTCCGTTATTCCAAGTAGGATTTTTCTATTTGGGCTGATAACTGAAAAATTAAATAAAATCGTTTATTCAATTGGTTGTGCGTTCTAAGGTTCCCCTCCATTTCTCCGTCAAGTTGCCTGGATGCCATCAATTCTGGAGGCTTTTGCGCCCCTCATTACCCACAATCCATTTAGCCTTTTTAGGTTAAGTATTTCAAAACGAGGTCAGCCCATTGACCTCACTTTGGAATTCTATTCTGACTTCTAGTCTACTCCCAATAAAGGCCGCTATTCGCTGGATTTGTTTATTTAATTTATTTATTTAAGCAAGGAGGTTGGGGATGCAGATGGCAGTGCGATGAGGAGGAGAGGAAGGGGGTGGATGCACCAGGATCTTCTTGAGAGTGGCCTTGCCCTGGTGAGAGGGGAAGGAGCCATAGTGGCCTGAGGTGACAGAGGCTGGTTGACCGCACCTCAGCCAGGTAACCCCAAGGCGACAGAGGCTGTAGGGATGCACCTTGGCCTGGGGGCCCAAGGCAACAGAGGTTAGTGCACTGCACCTCAGCCCGGTATGCCTGGCAAGGCCATCCATTTGGACAGGACCATTTGGAGTTGGTACAGCCACATATGGGGGTGGTGATTTAGGGCTGGTGGCGGGCTGGGCCTTGGGAGCCCCATCCGTTACAGTATATGCACTTGAAAGATGATATCTTGATAATTTGATGATAGCTTATCCAATATGCAAATAAGGCACTAGGCAAATAAAAATTTTACTGATATGGATCAGTAGAAGCCATCTTCCTTAAAATAGAAACTAGAGTTCTATTGACTCGTTTGATGGCCCCATTTATGGAGGGATTGTACAGAACAACAAATTTTTGGGAAGTGTTGAATAATTTGGATAATTCCTGTAAAAGTTGCGAGGTAAAATTAGTCCCATTATCTGACATAAGGACCTTGGGACACCCATGTTGAGAGATGATGTGCTGGTATAGGTTTTAGAGCCTTAGATTTAACCAAGGGGTGGCAATGAAAATGGCCTCAACATATTTATTTATAATGGTCAACAGCCATAATAATGTACTGAAGTCCATGCAATCCCTGAGGAAAAGGGCCTACCACATCAATGCTTACCACTTCAGACGCTTTAGTTGGGGGAACAACTTGATGTTGATAAGTAGGGTTGGTAGTTCCATGAATTTTACAGATAATACATGAGTCAAGGGTCTCTCAGATGAATTCAATCATGTTATTTCAATAATATTGGGTTTTCAACCATTCTTGAGTTTTCTTTAACATGATATTGCCTAATTGCTCATGTCCTTCCATGACATCATGAAATCTTGAATTTGAGTGCAAAAAGGGTAACCACTTGGATTTGACTTTCTTATACAAAGCTTCTTCCCATATTATAGTATCTTTGGTAATAGATTTTGTAATTGCTCAATATTCTTCAGACTCTTGATCCCACAACTCAGGCTGCCCAATTAGTTTATATATGCGTTCTTCTTTCTCCAATTTTATTGTCATAATAGGCAGTCGGGATAGACCATCAGCATTCTGATGTTGAGCACTCAAACAGTGTACAAGGAAAAATCATAATTTTGCAATCTTAGAGCCCAACGGGCCAATGTCCCATCAGAATCCTTCATATTCTGCAACTATTTAAAAAAGAATGGTATGTAATAATAGTAAAATAGTTACCATATAAGAATGGATGGAAGTGCTTGATTGCTAGAATTACGCCAAACACTCCCGCTCAGTTATAGTGTAACTTTGTTCAGCTTTGGACAAAGTTTTGCTATAAAATGCGACGGGATGATCCTTCTTCTCTTTGTCAAATTGGGATAAGATAGCCCCAATAGCGACGTTTCTTGCATTGGTATGTAATAAAAAAGGCTTATCAAAGTGAGGATAAATCAAAACAGGTGCCTTAGTCAAGGCCATTCGTAGAAAAATGAACAACTGTTCCTGAGCTGAGCTCCACTCAAATGGCATCCCTTTTTGTAACAGATGAAATAATGGTTTATCCATATCAGCAAATTTGGGTATAAATTGTCGATAATACCCAACCATACCAAGAAAGACTTGAATATCCCGCAGAGAGGTAGGAGGAGGCATTCAATGAATAGCTTGAATTTTATCTGAAGTGGGTCTAATTTCTTTAGCTGATACTTGATGTCCTAAAAACTTCATTCTATCTTGGAAGAATGAACATTTGGAGGGTTTGGGCTTTAAGGAGGAATTTTGAATTTGCCTGAAAACTTCTTTTAGATGGCCCAAATGTTAGGTAAATGTTTTATAAAACATGGTAATATCATAAAGATATACCACAACACAGGTGAGCTTTAAGCCCCGTAACATATCATCCATAGCCCTTTGGAAAGTGGCTGGGGCGTTGCTCAATCCTTGGGGCATATGAGTTGGTTAAATAAACCTTCACTGGATATTGGAGCACGCTTAGCTCAGTCTTCTGGGGATAACTCATTTTGTCATTATCCACTGGTTAAGTCCATGGCCGAGAAATAAGTTGATCCAGCCAACAACCTAAGGGTATCATTAATCTGAGGTAAAGGATAACTATCTTGTCGAGTAGAAGCATTCAATCTATGATAATCCATAACCACTTGGTGAGAACCATTCTTTTTCTTAATCAACAGCAATGGGGAAGCCCAAGGACTGTGAAGGGTTTCAATAGTCCAGCCTCCAATAATTAATGTATTTCTTTGGTAACCTGGGCTTCTTCCACTTTAGACTTACAATAGGGCTTTGCGTGAATAGGAAGGTGATTACAAGTTTTGATGTAGTGCATTACTCTTTTCATCTTACAAAAGTCATAAGTATGCTTAGCAAAAATGTCGGAGTATTCTTCTAAAAATTGAAGCACTGTTTCTCCTGTTCACTAGTGAGGCGTTTTCCAATAGCAGGTCCCACATTAAGAATATCCTAATCACTTTCCATCCCAATATCTTGTAGGCTTCCAAAAGGTTTAATATCATAAATCCAGGATAAGGGCAATAACTTGACATAAGCAATTGGATGCTTTTAATCTACCATTTTTAGCTCATTGGTAAGGTTCACCAATAAACCAGATAACGATCCTGAATAAGCATAATCCAATACTCTAAGAAAAAGCAAGAGTTCTTTAACAGAAGGGTTAAAAATGCCTTTGACTTTTAATAAATGTCCTTTGAGGATCAAAAAATGTAAAGTAGTATTAATAATTACCAGCTATTTTGGTGAAATAACTAAATTTTCAGGGTATAAAATAGGCATCATTCTCTTTGATATCCGCCATTGTAGGGGGTAATTTTACATGAGGGTCTCCAACATGGTATTGAATAGAATAAGACCTTTAGACCCTTCCAGCAGACATAACTGACATCATGTATGAGCATGTTCAGACAAAAGTAAGGGAACTCTATACCCCAAGAGAGATAGCGAAGAGTCAGGGTAATTAATAATTATATCAAATTCCTGCAAAAATTGATTCCCCAAAAGTAGGTCATAACTCAAGTTATCAAGGACAATGGCAGGAATTGTAAAAGTTCACTTCCCAATTTTTAGTGGAAGGGACGAAAAGGCTCCAATTGACCAAGTACTCTGAGGTCCCACTGTGCCATATTCTTTATAATGAAAAATATTGGGCGTTAATTTGATCTGCTTGATAAATTTTGATGAGAAAACATTCACCAGGGATTCCATAACAATGATAGCTTTGGCATTAACTTGATGCACTTGGAAGTCAATATGGGTGATGGTGCTTTCAAACTGAGAGGATAAATCCAACAAGGAGGGCAAGGAATAAGAATGAAAATCTTTATTATACAGGATAGGGCTTTGATGTTCTTGTTTCACACTCATATCATTATTGAGGTGGAGAAATTTATTGGTTTTATCCCTTTTCTTCTTCTCATCCACTTCCTTTTTGAAACAACAGTCCTCAGTATGGAAATATCGGTAACAGTAGTTACATTAAATCGCTCTAGCATTCTCAGGCATAGCATAAACTTTAGTGCGACTAGGTCTTGGAGAATTTTAAGCTTGAGGTTTTTCCAAAAATTGAGGAGGCAACTCCAACAAGGCTTTCTTGATGTCTATTATACTTCTGAAGTTCTTTTTTACCCTGATAAGATAAACTGTCATCTGAGTCCTAGAAAAAAAGGCCAACATAACGGCAGTAATCACATCATCCTGATTTAAAGGACCACAGGCTACTAAAATCTGAGCTTCCCAATAGGACCAATGAGAAAAGTCTTTGATAGATTTGTTTTTAGTGGGTTGTATACCAATAAAAGCCTGATTCTGAGAGGATAAGGTTTATTCACTCCCAAATTCTCTTTAACGCTTCTTTGGCCTGAGACGAAGTAGAGCAAGTCATCAAGCGGGGTACCATGATATCCTGAGCCAATCAAGTTAGGCAATTAGGCAAGTAATTCATCTTTTGGTGAACTGTGGCCTCACTTAGAGCCTTTTTATATAGATAGAGGAAGGAGATAATGCTACCTTCCCCAGGGAGTACTTATCCTTGAATACAGGTTTGAAAATCATGGGAGCATTTGCAGTCAAAACATGCAAACCAGGTTGTTCCAATTGAGTGGAAACATAAGAGTTAGAGTCTGAAGCTTGTAAAGAAAATTGAGGACAAGAACTAACTAACTTGTACAAATTTCACTAATCTGACAATTCAGATCAGCATGCCCCACTTTCTCATCTAATCTTCACAATAACTCAAAAATCTGTTACTACTGGGCATTGTACTTAAGTTCAAGCGTTTCAATGTTCGCTTGGAGCATTTCCCCTTTAGATTCACAAGCTTGTAGCAGGATATCGGTGTCCTTTGCCCATTTACCCAGATTGATCAGTTTGTCAGATAAAGACTGAAGTGATAAGAGGTGATCAATTGGTACCCCATCAGGGGTTAAGTTACACTCCTTGGCCAATTTATAAAATTGATTATACAAGTGGTCCATCATGCTCAAGAGAGTCAATTTGCTGAAGGGATCCTGAATGTCCATCAGCACCCAGGGGCCCCCGAGGTCCATCAGCACCTGACAGTCTGCGGAGCCCTTCAATGCCAGGGGGTCCTCAGGGCTATCAACGCCAGGAGGTCCACGTGGACCTACGTCCTCAGGTAGACCATGAGGTCCTTCAACCCCAGAAAGACTCATAGCTCCAGAGATTTCTCTACTTCAATGACTCAGAATTGGATTCCAGAGTAAAATTGTTCCAATTGGAAAAGACAATTTTTGATTTCTTATTCCATTGATTGACTATGCTCAGAGAGTTGGGAAATTACCTCTTTCCATTCTTGTTGAATTTCTTGTACTCGCTTTGGGAACTGTAAATCAACAAATCTGGACATTCCATAGTTAAGCTGAATAAGCTGTTGAAGTGCTTCATTGAGAAGGGTCCAATTATTGATTATGGCATCTCAATTATCTCTGCTAAACTCAGAGGCAGATTTGAAAACTTGGTAACATAGTTATTCAAAGACTGGAGTCCTTCTAGTAAATTAAGCATCCCTTGATGAAGCATTCCTACTACATAAGAATAAATGGTATAATGTAGGGTGTACAAGCTGATGCAAATATTGCTCGGTGCCAACTCTTGGCATTTGGGAGGTTTGCAACACCTCTCACAAGATAGAGGGTACAGCATTGGAACAAAATCAAGTGGAATGGATTCCAGGAATTAAGGCTTCCTCAAGCATTTGATTGATAATATTTTGTAAAGCCTTTGGGAGGTATTTGAAAGTTTGCTGTAAAACTTAAACTAGGATCATAAAACTTCAGGTTGGCACAGAATTCCAACGTGGGTGGTACTCTTGGGATTTCAGTTTTAGTTGAACGGATCCAACGTAAAATACTGCCTAGCTCATGCTCTTGAGCTTCTTCAGGCGAAAAATTGAGAATTTAAAGTAGTGACAGCCATTTTCATTGATGCATAACTCAGAGTGCTCCATGTAGTGAGCACCACTCTGGAAGTTTTGAATTAGACTTCCTATGGGACATGTTTTCTCTCAAAGTTACTTTAAGTGGATTCTCCAAAAAGCGATAAATTAAAGTAAAAACAGGTTATAAAGTGACCTAATTTTTATTATCAAAAGGATGTGATATTTATAGGTTTCGAAATGGTTCATGATCTATCAAAGCTAATTAATTGCTGCACGATAAAATCTTCAATCAATTGATCAGGATGAGACTGATTGTTCTCATTAACCTTGATAGATTTAGTTAAATTATGCTCTTCTTCCAATGATGTTGGGGGAATCGATGGAGTATAATTTTCAGAGATAAGAGAATTTGGCTAAATCCTGACAAGCTCATTTGCTTTAATTATTCTCTCTGAGTGCAGAAGCGTCCAACCTGGATTCAATCATAAAACCTTTCTGTAAAAACCCCTACACTTGGACTCACGTTGGACGTTGTTATGGCAGTATTCTGCGCTGCCTTAGATCCAGCGTCCACTAACTATGCCATTTGGGCCACACCAAAGGTAATGGTGGACCAAATGTGCATGCTGACATCTATCAGTGCCACACTCCACCATTGGTCACATGGGGTTGGTGCTCTGTATCTCCATTAGCATATCCTGTGGGGGTATCCACGTCCTAGTTCTACCCACACTCCTAGAATTTATGTAATGGGGTTTGTGAAGGTGAATTGCTTCCTGACCCTGATGATGGGTCCAAGCCCGCTTTGGCTCCTGTGGGTGAGGCGCCTCCTGCAACTGAGCAGATGGTCGTCAATCCATTGGTCCCCCAGTCGATGGATGTCCAGAATGAGGAAGTTGTGAAGCAGTACCCAGTCTGGGTTCAACTCCAAACTGAACCAGTTTCTCCGCCTGACTCAATGATTAATACCACCCAGTTGGCGGAATTGCAGGCCCTTGCCAATAAACAAGACTTTGCTTATTTTTTGTTAACATTAAAACCTAGCTGGCTGCGCACCAAGTGTCATTTAAGGCCTTTGTTGACATGAGAGTGGCTGGAAAATTCATGAGTTTGAAGCTGGCGCAGCTGCATGAGTAGGACTTGGATGTAGGGGCTTCAGTGCTGGGAACATTATCTGCTCCAATGTCATCCTTTAATGTGCGACGGCTGGTGACCTTCTTGATGCATCAGTTTAGTTTCTGTGATCAATTTGCGCCGGTGTCCAATATGATATTCCCAATTATTCTTGGTATGGGATGGTGGCGGCGTCAGCAGGTGAAGATCCATTTAGACTTGAGCACGCTGTTCTTTGCAAATACCCAAGTGGGAGATGAGTTTCCCCTTATTGAAACTCTTACTTCAGCATGTGGCCAGGGCTCCATCACAAGACTCGCTTTCCCTATGGACCTTCATACAGATTTTCCTCTAGCTTTTGCGGCATACCAGGGTATATTTGATCTGGAAATAGCCAATTGTTTACCATTACACACTAGTTACAACTTAGAGTTCTGCTTGACAGTGGCCATGATCAATATCAACTGTCCGCTGTATCCTTAAATAAAAGAGGTGGGCAAGGCTTTGGAAATATGGTTGGACGATATGCTCAAGAAGGGGTGTATTTAAGAAAATGTCCCCTATTGCCTCATGTTATAAAATTGGCGTTATTGTTGAGATACAATGCAAGCTATTTTGTGCAGGGTTTGACCCACTGAGCAATAGGACCATTGATATGAGGATCGTTGCCTTTAAACAACAGAAATAAACTTATGTAATAAATATGGAGCACTTGCTCCTATTATACTTATTTACTTAATATAATAAACACAGCGGATCCTCGCTGTTTCGCTCACTCTAACCTATTAACAACCTCCCTTTCTTCATTTTCCCCTCTCACTTGTATTGTAGCGACTTTTGATGATACCACTTTCATGGCTTATTAATTCACTTCACCATATCTCATTGATTCCGCCAATTCTTCATTTGTTAGTTTCCCAATCACCTAATTTGAGGTGATTTCCCTAACATCCCAATATCACCTCATTTCGAGGCGCCCAAATAATCATACTTATATCAACTCAGCATATTCCATCTGTTCTGCCATATCAACTTAGGGCTTATCGTCCAGTCATATCATAATCGCAACACCTCACCTTTTGTTTTTGCTCAGAAGTCCAATGGTATGATATGGCCCCTGGGTTTACTATGGTCATTTGAATAATATCATGGTGCATGACCCCTATCCCCTCCCCCTCAAGCAGATGATCTTCCAGGAAATTGCAAAAACCTGGGTGTTTTCTAAGCTCAACATTGTAAATGCCTTTAACCAAATTTGAGCAGCTGAGGGCCAGGAATGGCTTACTGCCAATTATAATAGGAGAGGCATATTTCAGTTCTGGGTGATGCCTTTTGGCCTGAAGAACGCTCCCGCCACAATCCAGCGGATGATCAATAATGTGCTGAGGGACCTTAGGTTCATCTGCATGATGGCATATATTATTGATATCCTTGTTCATTCCCAACTGCCATGAAGCATAAGAAAGACCTGGAGGCAGTTCTGGATACTTTACATAAGGCGGGAATTCATGTCAAGCCATATAAGTGCAAAATCTTCTGCAAAGAGGTTACCTTTCTGGGTAATCTAGTCCTGAAAGATGCTTATGCTATACCCCCAGTGAGCTCGAGGCCATCCTCAAATGACCTACTCCCACAACCCAGAAGAAGTTGCAGAACTTCTTGGGCACCATTATCTTCCTGAAAATAATTTGCCTTCCCTTTTGCAGCTTTCCGTGCCACTGCATTCCCTGATAGGAAAAAAATGCGCCAATATTTTGGATGGAGGAGTTCCAACAGGCGTTTAAGGTGATTAAGCAGGTGTTTTTATCTCCCTAAGTTCTTAAGCATGCTGTCCCCACCAAGCCATTTATTGTAACCTGTGACGCCTCATCTACTGTGGTGGGGAAAGTTCTGTTACAGGAGCTTTATGGGATGAAACACCTGGCGGCTTACTTTTCCCACAAGTTTACCTCTTTCAAACAATCCTGGGCCACATATGATAGGGAGTTGGCTGCTGTGGCGTGGGCTCTGACCCACTGGAGGTACCTTCTGCAAGGCGCTCAGCACGATGTAACTGTGCGGACTAATCACCAAACATTTTGGGTACTTTTTGTAAGCCTTAGAAGCTGGTGCACTGACAGGCTTAGATGTATCATGATCTTTGTAGCTTTAATTTTAATTACTAATTTAGGAAGGGAGTATTAATTGTACTAACCAAATTTCTGAGTTGCAATACTGCACTGTGTCCGGCGGATGCATATGAACAAGAGCTAATCATGGTTATTCTGACAGCTCATATCTTTGCTATTGCTCCTCCCACAATTTTGGTGGAATATTTGGGTTTGGACGCGCCCTTGATTTTGAGGGTCTTAGCAGTCCAGACAGCTTGTTCAGAGGGTCTGTATATATTAGATCAGTTGGCTCTTTCAACACACTAGCGGTCCCTTTATTCCTTGGTGGAGGGGCACATTAAGCTTAGTTTGCACCTGTGGGTGCTGCACCTCCTCTGCGACAAAGTTATCTGGGCGCACCATGACCCCCTGAAGTATGGCACCCAGCACTAAAAATGTTTTGGCCTAGTTTAACAAACGTACAACTGGCCAGTGCTGTCCAGATAATCCAGCATGGATTGCGATTTGCATGACGTACACAGGGCTAAGTTGTACAAGTCAGGTAGAAACAGTCTCCTTCACCCCCTGCAGCAGGTGGAGGTCCATGGACTTCACTGTCCAATAACTTCATTGTCAAGCTTCACAGCTCTAATGGTTTACCTCTGTTATGGTGAGTGGATCACTTCACTATATTCGCCCTTTTTATTTCCTGTAATCTACCATTGCCTCCAAGAAAATGGCTAAGCTCTTCATACACCATGTGTTCTTGATGTTTGGGTTGTCACAAGTGATTGTCAGTGACTGCAGGGCCCAGTTTACACAACAATTTGGAATGAACTTCTAGCTTACCAAAAGTTATTCCATGTCATTCAACAGCATACCATCCTCAGTTATATGGTCAAATGGAGCAGGTAAATTTAAATCTCTGAGCAGTACCTCTGGTGTTACATCGTGGCTGCTCTGTAAATTTGGGAGGATGATCTTCCAATTTCTCAGTTTGCGTATAACAATGGAATACAGCATCAACAGGGTTCTCAACTTATGAGGCAACAATGGGGTACAACCCCTTGTTCTCAGTGAGGCCATGTCAATCCAGCGGTAACAGCTGAAGCTGATCATGCTCACATATTCTTAGCATCTAGTCTTTGTATTGGGAACACCTAACTAAAGCTATCAGCAATTACACGTGTTTTGCAGACTGAAACGTCTCCCAGTGCACAATATTGCGGTGTGGTCACATGTCATGCTGGATATGTGACACTTGCCAATGAATGTGCCTTCCCACAAATTTGTGAGAAAGCAATTCATTCCCCATCTGGTGGAGCAGGACCTGGGCAACGGAGCATTTCTCATGAAGCTTCATGCCCATTGTAAGCAACACCCTATGTTCCACGCATCATAGTTGTCCCCATTAAGGGGCGATTCTGTTAGAGCCTGAGCCAATTGTAATCAAAGGGTCAAAGAAGGCATAGGTTAATTCCTTTTGGCTTTCTAGAAGTCACGCCATTTGGTTCTATATCTGGTGGCTTGGAAATGTTTCCTAGCCTGCAAAAGCAGTTAGTTCAGTGCTTAGGACTGCGCCAAATGTTCCGCGCTGGTAGAAGCCCTCCACGCCTCCCATCCTGATGCTCCCTGTACCCCTGGAAGATTGACACGCTGATGGCAATTAAGCTCCCAAAAGCTCACTAAAACGTCGTCCTTGCTCAGCTCCTCAGTGGTGGTGCTCTCCCTCTCCAAAGAGGAAAAATTAACTAAGTCTGGGGGATCACCATATGTGCCTTGGCCATGAGGCGATCCCTTTTTTCACAAAAAGGGCCCAAAGAAGGCGGACATCTCCCATGTGACCCATGGCAATCTCGCCCATATGTTTGATGAATGGTGGATGGTGGCCTACCTTTTGAATGTTACTCTTTCCCCTCCCTACTTAACCACCAGCGAGCTTATTCAGAAGATTGGGGGTATGCATGGAGGTGGTGGCAGCAAGAGGACGCCAGTCAAAGGGCAATGATGAGCACATCTCCCCAGACCAATGTCATGGTCTGCCAAAGTGGTGAAGAATCTTAATCTGTTTGGAATGTCCAACTCCATCAATAATTTCAGGCTTCGCTGATAAAACAAAAAATCTGGAGAAATTGAGTGGTCCAAATCCAGAAAAATTGAATGTGATAATTTATTTGATACCCAGTGGGACAGGGCCCCTGTGCCTGGCCATGGGTACTACAAATTGCCTGCCAAATGAAGCGTCACTGAGCCAAGCAAAATCATGGTTGGAGGAACAATTTAGTAGCGAAATTCAAGTGAGAGTCAGATGGCCAGTGGAAGGTTAATTTGGAGTCAAGTTTGTTGAAAGATCTCATACTTTAAGAAATTAAATGGGTTTGCATTTCCTTTGTTTATGCATCCTCACTTATTCCCAAAGCCACCAGGCCTTAAGGCAACCATCTTTTACTAGACTATTGTCAATCAATTCTTTACTTTTAGTTTTTAATAAAAACTCTTTCCCCAGCCAAAAAAATTACTTTTATAAAATTATACCAAAGTTTTTTGTCTTAGAAAACCAAACCATGTTTCTTAGGTTGCGTCATGATTAGGCCCTAATGGCCGTTCTCACCACGCTGCTCCTCAACTTCATCAAAAGTAGTATCAGATGCATAACTTAATGAGGATATCCCCATTTGCTAACGCTCTCTGGCGTCAAGATGTGCTGATGATGTTGAAGATTATATCTCCCCTTTGGTTGAGGTTTCATGACCTCACCACCCAATCTATCAATAGTGGTCCTACGGCAAATCCTGGCCCCTCCATTGTACCCAAAGAGTCCTCTGTACCTAGATCTTCTGGCCCCTCAGGGGCCAGTATTTGGTTGCTTGTCAAGTTGATGATACGGCGGCCACCACCATCGTTCTCTGTTTTACCCTCCTAACTTATTACCAAGTTGCTCAGATGGCAATGTCCTTGGCATTCTGATGTTTCTTCTGTGTGCTCACGCGCCCTGACTTGCAGGCAAGTCTCAATTATATCTGCCACTTCCGTGACACTTATGTTTATACATTTAGCTCTTTTAGATATGGGAGCATCCAGGAACTTTATGAGCTTGCAGGTTGCCCAGGATTTGGATCTCAAACTTGATGTAGGTTCCTCAGTGTTTAGTGCATTGTTGGCCTTGATGACGTGCTATGCGAAGAGATGCCCATATCATTCTCAGTGCATAGTTTAGGTTTCTTTGATTGGTTAACCCATGCTGGATCTGTTATTCCCTATTATCCTTAGGTTTGAATGGTGGCGGTGGCAACGGGTTAGCATCATCCTGGAGCCCAACTTTTTGTCATTTGTGAATCTGCATGTGCATGGCTAAAAGCTGCTCACTGGTAACATTTCCCCTGCTGGAGTGGTGAGGTCAATTGTTTCATTCCCTTCCCCAACAGCGCTCCTAATGGACTTCCCTTCCGCTTGTCCTGTACATGGACACTTTTAAAATATGAAGAAGGCCAATCGTCTTCCCTCCCACTCTGAGTACGATTTGGCCTTCTGTCTGACAACAAATTTAATCATCATAAAAGTCCCATGTACCCTTATGTAGAGAAGTTAGACAATGCCCTGAAGATGTGGTTACGTGATATGCTCATGATAGGGTGGGTGTTTAAGGCCACCTCGCCTATTGCTTCTCCCATAGTTTTTTCTCAGAAGGCTGGCAGAATGTTGCGCCCCTGCATATACTGTGGCATTTAGTAAAGTTTACTATTCACAATCACTATCCCCTTCCCCTTTAGCATACAATTAATCATGTGATTACAAAATCTTGGGTGTTCTCAGAAATTATTCTTGTTAACGCATTTTACCAGATTTGGGTGGCGGAAGGCCAAGACTGGTTTATTGCAGTTCATACCATAAAAGGGATTTTTAGTTCAATGTAATGCTTTTCAGCTTAAAAAATGCCCTGGAAACATTCCAAAGAATGATTGATGACATGCTTGGTGACCTTTGATTCACCTGTGCAGTGGCATATATTGCTGATATCCTCACGCATTTCCCCACTCCTGAGAAGCATAAGAAGTACCTGATTATTAGGATAAATACGTGCCAATAGAATACTGGTCTCTGAATGAGGATGCTTTAGCAATTACAACAACAGGCTCAGACTGCTCAGCTTCGCCTCATCAAAAGGAGGTGTGGAAGATTATGGAGGCATTTTTGTCATTGTGGGGTTGAGGTTTCCAACTGTTGGGAGTTAAAGCAGCGCCAAAGGGTCCCTCTATCCTTGAGGCCATCCAATGTGACCTTTGGGTGCTGTCCACTTTTGAAACCACAGAAGCCGCGGACTTTAATGTAAATTTGAAAAAATAAATAATAAAATCAGAACTTTTGAGGATATAAATTTTTTATGAGAATAAATAAAAAAATAACCCAACACCCTACTAAGTTAGGATGCAGGTACTTATACTAAACTGGGGGTAGGGAGGCTGCTAAGCTGAACTGCGATATTGATGAACAATTTCTATTCAAATTTTGTTAATTATTGGTTTTAGTCCCAATTTATTCTCTACATTATCAGCTGATGTTACAATCAATTCTCTGGATGTTTACATGACTTCTGAATGTCTGCATTTGCTTTTTGATTTTAGAATGGGGTGTCAGGT
Organism: Massospora cicadina; assembly: GCA_022478985.1. Taxonomy (NCBI): domain Eukaryota; kingdom Fungi; phylum Entomophthoromycota; class Entomophthoromycetes; order Entomophthorales; family Entomophthoraceae; genus Massospora; species Massospora cicadina. The sequence goes on along the minus strand of JAKSZP010004318.1, from coordinate 25,869 downwards.
TTGATTCCTGTTTTCAACCCTTTCTTTTCGACCTTTTCTTGAATTTGGCTTGATAGGTAAATTTTCCCTCTTAGATTAACTTCTAATTGCGCCCCTTGTTGGGAACAGGAATGGGGCCATGGCAGAAAGTTTCTTAACTTTTCCAAATTCTACACAAACTTGATTGATCTTAAAATAATAACTCACAGATTCTGACACTTGGATAAGTTTGGGCTGAGGGGGTAGATGAAAGAAAGGCGTGTGGTAGGCAGGGGGAGCAGCATCAACCCATCTCTCGTCCATGGTTTGCCCTAGATGAGATATCTGGGTTAGGGGCTAGGCCTTGGGATTTGGCCCCTATTTTGACCTAAAGGGGTGTATGACCCTGTTCAGCTAATAGTTAGAGCCTGGGCCTTAGACTGGAGGCGGTGTTGGCTGTGTTGCGCAAGGCTGACCTCTATGTAAGCCCTTCAAATTCAAGTTCCTCAGAGAGGAGTTTACTTCCTAGGTAACTTGGTCCTGATGAATGGATACGCTATTCTGCTCAGCAAGCTTGAGTCAATCCTCATGTGGCCCACCCTATCACCCAGAAGCAGTTGCAGAGTTTCTTGGGCACAATAATATTTTTAAGAAAATCTCCCCATCCTTTTGCAGCTGGCCACCCACTGCATCCCTTGATGGGGAATAATGTTCCAGTCTGATGGATGGAGGAGTGGCAACGAGCATTTGACGCCATCAAGGAGGTGTTTGTGGCACATACCATTCTCCGCCGTGCTGATCCCACCAAGCCTTTTATTGTAGCATGTGATGCCTTGTCAGCTGCCATGAGGGCAGTGCTGCTTCAAGCGCATAATGGAGTAGAACATCTGGTCGCATATTTTTCGTTTAAGTCCACTTTATCTGAACAGTTCCGGGCCACTTACAATAAGGAGTTTGAGACCATATGTGGTTGCTTACTCATTGGTAGTACCTTCTGCAGGGCGAGCCACATGATTAGATTGTGTTAATAAGTCATCAGGCTCTGATGTAATTCCAAAAACCTCATAAGTTATTGCACTGACATGCTCAAACGTTCTTCAACTTGTGCAGCTTTAATTTTAGTACAAGTTTTTGAAATGGCGTTCAATATTCTCTCTATTTTGCTGAGTTGCAACCATTTCCTGAGTCTAACGGAGGAGGTGATACTAGAGTTGACAACAGTGATCCCTTCTGCCCAAATTCTCACTTTTATTCCTCTCACAATTTCTTGGGCTGACTGGGTGTTGGATATGTCATTGTTCTCTGAGATACTGGCAAGTCATACCACCTGTGTGGAGGGGGTGGGGCTGTTTGACCAGTTGGGTGTGCCAATCCAAAAGCATACTCATTACTTGGTATTGGAGGGCCAGCTTATGTTCCAAGCCAGGTTTGGGTGCCTCTCCAATTCTAAGATGAAGTAATATCCGCTCATCATGATCCCTCAGTTGTGGGTCACCCTAGACACAAAATATGCCTTGATCTGATCAAGTGGGCATTAAATTGGCTGGGCATTTACAAGGATTTGCTGGTGTGGATAACCAATTGCATGACATGTGCACGCGCTAAGTCAAATTGATTAGTCAGAATAGTCCCCTTCATCCCCTTCAGCAGGCTCAGGGTCTGCGGACCTCAGTATCCATCAACTTCATTGGTGAACTCCTCTTTTCAATGGATTCAATGCAGTTATGGTGGATTGGGACCATCTAGTACTAAAAAAGAATGCAGTTATGGTGGTCGTGGACTGTTTTACGAAATTCTCCTTTTTTATACCTTATGTGTCCACTATTGCTTCTGAAAATGGCCCAGCTTTTTTCTGTCATTTTTTCTCAATGTTTGATGTAACCCAGGAGATAATAGTTGATTGGTGGCCACAGTTTATGGCTCAGTTTTGGACTGCTATCTTTGCTATCTTGATAATCAAGCCATGCTGGTCTACGGTGTATCATATCCAGTCAGATGAGAAGATGGAATAGTCAACCAGAACCTTGAACAGTAACTCCGCTGCCATGCCTCTACTGTGCAGGATACCTGGGCTACCAATCATCCCATGGTGCAGCTTGTTTACAACAATGCCACTCAGTTATAAATGGGGTGCTCCCCCTATAAAGCTACCATGAGGTATAACCTTTCATTCCTTATTGATCCTTGTCCCCGCCCCAAAGTACCTGCCATGGAGGAGGAGCTGCAGTTGATATGAGTACCCAATCTCTAGTTCAGAGCACCTGACAAAGGCAATATATGATTACAAGAAGTTTGTGGATTGTAAACGCCTTCCCACATATTCAATCATGGTGGGGTCACAAGTGATTCTAGATAAGCAACACCTGTGTTTGAGGGTCCCCTTGCAAAATTTTGTATGCAAGAAGTCCTCATGTGGTGGAGGAGGATTTAGGTAACAAAGACTTCCAGTTGGCACTTCCCTCACACTGGAAGCAGCACCTAGACTTCCCTGCTTCTCAGTTGTCCCCATTTAAAGAGATGGCACCTGCTGAGCCAGAGTGTAAGTCTTGGGGAACGTCCTTTGGCTCTTGATCGGGCCATCTTCCCATTCCCAAATAAAAAGACACTGAAGAGGATGGTGGTACCCCTCATCACTCAGGGTGACCTCGCTCATGTAGTAGATGAGCGATGGGTAACAGCTCGTCTGCTTCAGATCCCACCCCCAATACCCACACTTACCTCAGCAGAACTGTTGCAGGGAATCAGCAAAATTTGTTCCAAGTTTATCAATTTGAAATTGGTTGGATCTAATTCAGTCAGCAATCTGGCTGATGCACAAAGTTTGAATGGCTGTAAAAGCACAAAGGATGGGATATTGGCTGGATCGCCTGACAGTTCCAATTCAATCTCCAGATTAGTTGAACAAATATTGGGCACTATCAACGTAAGTTTGAAGCCCTCAGATAGTAATTTAGGTGCTGCGCCCAATGTTCTGCTTTTGACCAAATGAACGGTTAAATGACCAAGCATGGGCGGGTAGGCCATCACAAACCCGTTCCCAACCAAATGGACCCATCCCTATAAGGGATGGCCTTGGGGGATTCCCGTCGCCCTTCAGGCTAAATGCTGCCATGCTAATTGTCAGAAATGTAGTCAAGCCCTGGTTTGGATGTTGGAGGTCAAACTGACAGAGACTCAGCCCACTGCCAAATTTTGCAATGTCAGTTCCCAAAGAATAAACCCCCCCCCCCATTCCTGAACAATTCACTGGTTAGGCCAAATTTGTGGGCCCCACCCCATCCTGTCACTACCCAATTAACCACTATTTAATCAGTTGCATGGCACTAAGAAAATTGTTGGTCAATTTTCTTACTTTCCTTTCCCAATAAAATTTTGCCAAAAGAAATTTTAATATTTTTTTATTTTCTGTTCTGACCACATCCCAGATGGCATTTCCCTGGTGGTCCATTGCCCCACACTCTGGGTGGGCTTTACCAATTCTTTTGGTCACCATAGCTCCCTCTATCACTGATTGGGCCCAGCAAGTCTGATACTTTTGGTCCTACAACCCCACTCTTGTTAATTTCTGACACCAATACATGGGGATCTTATGGCCCTACATACAACAATGGAAAGAGAGAATCCATCCCCACGTCGCCCCCAATGAGTTGGCTGCTCAAGCCAAGAATCTTGTTGAGACTATCCTGGCAATCCTACCTCATGCAGTGAGGATCACTGAGTCAGGAATGGGCTCATTGTGGTCTGCCGTTGGGATACTCCTTAACCTGTTGTTGTGCCACCACTTTGTAGTATTCCATTTCCCAGCTCCATATCAAGTCATATGGTCCACAATGCCTCTGGCATTCTGGCTTGCTTTTTGGGTGCTCATGTATCCTGACTGGCAGGCTGGTCTAAACTTCTTCTGCCATTTCCATGACATAATCGACCAACCATTACTTTCAGCCACTTCTGCCTTGGTTTTTGAATTAGGCGCTGCAGTGGTTACCCTCTACTAGATGAACGTACAATCAGGTGTGTGTTGCATGTTGTTTTTTGTCACTTTCTGACTTTGGGAGAAGCATCCTCTCTATTTTGGGAAACTTTCTTCAAGCCACCCAAGAGGTGCAGACTGCATCTTCTCATACTTCCTCCAGCCCGGGAAAGGATCAAGTATCCCCTCCCAAGAGATCGCCAATCAGGTTCTTGACATTCTCGCTGAAGTACAAATGTTGATGACAATTACACTCAGTAATGCTTTGGTGATATCTCATGCCCAACAAGGTCTCGCGTTGTTGGATGCCGTGGATGGAGATGCCCGCCATTGGGTGAGAAGTCTTTTGGGTTCTTCTTTACAAAAAGAAGACCCTATTCCCCTGATGGCTGCTGTATCAGCTGCTTTAAAACCCCATGTGTTCCAATCAGACCACTACTCAGACTACTCCTAACCATGGCCAAAGCCCCTAGTTTGGCTTCTCTGATTTCCACCTTTCGTGAGCTGGCTTCCGCGTCAGACCTATCTACTGATATGCTTCAGGCAGTCCTTAGAGCGAGTTTGAATTTGGTTTCCGCTTATCACGTGGCCTGGTCTACCATACAGGAATCAGTAGATCAAATATGTGCCACTGCAACTACTATCAAAGCATTACCTCACCACGTTTCCCCACATCAGAAGGGGAACTTTATGATAGGATTTCCTAACAAAGATGTAGATGATGCGCCTGACGCTAGAATATCTGTTGAAGTGGGTCCCCACCCTGCCATAACCCCCAAGTCTGAATTGCCATCTATGGAGTCAACTATGAACGATTCTGTTCAAGCCCAGACAGAAGAAATGATTACTCCTGAACTTGTACTCCCAATTTTCGCCCCAGCTAAAAACCCTGACCCTGGGTCCAAAATACTTGTTATCTCTTCAGTCGTTCTTGAGTCAGTAGAATTCCAAATAAACAGAATTCCGCTTATTTCCTTGTCCCTATGAAAATCAGTATCGGTTCACATCATATCTCCTTTAAAGCTCTGGTGGATACTGGAGCAACGGGGAACTTCATGAGTGTAGAGTTGGCACAGCAATTAAAATTAAAAATGGATGTGGGCGCCTCAGTAATGGTGGCCTCATCTGCTTACCAATCTTTGTATGTCATTTGCTGGCCAATACACTTCTCAATCCACCAATATAACTTCTGCGATCATTTTTGGCCATGCTGAACCTGGTATTCCCAGTGATCTTGGGTGTGGGATGGTGGCGTCAGCAACATGTGAAGATTCATTTAGAGTCTAATACATTGTCATTTACCAATGATGATTCAGAGGGAGAGTTCCCTTTAATCAACACCCTCAAAAAAATACAAGGAACCAGCTCTATCACAACCTTAGTTACTTCTGTGGGCATTCTGGCCGATTTTCCTGAAAGCTTAATGCAATACCGGGGAATCTTTGACATGGAAAAAGTGGATCATCTGCCAAAACATTCCAGGTATAATTGTGGTTTCTGGATAACCGTGGAATTGGTGAACATCAACTGTCCGTTGTATCCTCACACAGCGGAGGAAGAGGTTGCACTCAATACCTGGTTGGATGATATGTTAAAAAAAGGTTGGTTGTTCAAAGAAACATCTCCCGTCGCCTCCACTATTGTATTTGCAAGAAAATTGGATGGATCACTCCGTCCTTGCGTAGTTTACGGTCACCTGAACAAAATATCAGTTACAGATCCCTACTCATTGCCTTTAGAGCAGACAATCGGTCAGGCGATTGCCAAATCCCATGTTTTTTTGAAACTTGATCTAGTGAATGCTTTCAACCAAATTTGGGTGATGGAAGGACAGGAATGGTTGACTGCAATTTGGAGGAGGCGAGGCTTTTTTCAATTTTGTGTAATGCCCTTTGGGTTGAAAAATGCTCCCACTACATTTCAACAAATGATTGACAACACGTTAGGGGATCTCCAGTTCTCTTGTGCTATTACATACATCAATGATATCCTTGTCCATTTCTCAACCCCCAAACAATATGCTATTGACTTGGAAGCGGTGGTGTCCACTCTTCATAAAGCAGGGTTGTTCCTCAAAGCTTCCAAGTGCGAGTTTTTAAGGAAGAGGTTACATTTCTTGGAAACCTAGTTCTCAAAGAAGGTGTCGCTATCCCTCCAAACAAATTAGGTGCAATCTGATAATGGCCAACCCTGACTACACAGAAGCAACTTCAGAGTTTCTTGGGAATCATCATTTTTTTGAAAAAATTTTCCCCCACACTTTCTCAGTTGGCCGCTTCGCCCATCCCCTCACTGGGAAAAATGTACCATTTTGTTGGATCCCCAAATGCCAGCAGGCTTTCAAATCAATCAAAGAGGTGTTCGTGTCTCCTCCCATTTTGAAACACGCTGACCCCACCAAACTGTATATCATCACATGTGATGCTTCATCAGTAGCAGTGGACACAGTGCTGCTTCAGGACCACGATGGTCTTGAACATCCGGTCACTTATTTTTCCCAAAAGTTCACTACTATGGAGCAGTCTTGGGCCATTTATGACAAGGAACTGGCGGCTGTTGCATGGGCTTTAACTAATTGGTGATACCTGTTACAGGGTGCCCATCACAAGCTAACAGTTTGCACGGATCACCAGGCTCTCTTGTCTTTCAGAGAACCTCAAAAATTGGTGCACTGGCAGGCCTGAACCTATCAGGACCTGTGCAGTTTCAACTTCAAATATGAATTTGTCAAAGGTGCACTCAATGTCCTTCCTGAATTCTTAAGCTGTAGCCCTGCTCACTGTCCCTTGGAATCTGAGGAAGTGGATCTCGTTACCATGATCCCTGCCACTCAGATTCTGTTGATCGTTCCCTCCATTGTTTCCTCCACCGCGTTGTCTCCTGACAAACCATTATTGGCCCAAGTGTTGAACGCTCAAACAGCCTGCCCTGAGGGTGTGGAGTTGGTTGAGCAGTTGACACACTTGAGTCCCAAACACTTCCTATATCCTTAGAAGAGGGGCTCATTTACTTTCATTCTCATATATGGGTTCCCCCCTTCACCCAAAAGTATTCCGCGCACACATCATGATCCTCTCACAATTGGACACCCCAGTAACAAGAAATGCATCGATCTGATCAAGCAAACCTTCAATTGGGCAGGACTGACCAAAGAGGTTCCAGGTTGGATTGCCGATTGTGTTACTTGCGCTAGGGCCAAGTTAGATCGCTCTGGTAAGAATGGCCTCCTATACCCTTTACAGCAGGTGGAAGGTCTGTGGACCTTGGTTTCTGTAGATTTTATCGTCAATCTCCCCTGTTCTAATGGGTTCTCAGCAATAATGGTGGTGGTAAATTGCTTTACAAAATTTTCCCTTTTTATCCCTTGCATTTCTGCAATTATGTCAGAAGAAACTGCCCGTCTTTTTGTACGACATGTGTTTTTAATGTTTGTTCTTCCCCAGGAAATTGTTAGTGACTGGGGTACTCAGTTTACTGCACACTTTTGGAATGAAGTCCTATTGATCCTGAAGATAACCCCCTGTCAATCCATAGCGTATCACCCCCAGTCTGACAGTCAGACTGAGCAGGTTAATCAAGTCCTTAAACAGTACCTGCGTTGCTATGCCACAGCAGCGCAGGATACTTGGTCTGGTGACTTTCCTCTCGCTCAATTTGCATACAATAAGGGATCCACACATCCACAGGGTTTTCACCGTATGAAGCAACGTTGGGCTAAAACCCATCATTTTCAGTCAGGACATGCTTGCAACCTGAGGTTCAAGCTGCCGCGGATCATGCTACCCATATTTGATCAACTCAAGCCTTGGTATGGGAACACCTCACCAAAGCCATCAATAACTATAAGTGATTCACAGACTGTAAGCGCCTTCTGGGTCACAATTTTACAGTGGGTCCTTACATCATGCTTGATACCTGTCATTTTTCAAATTCAAACCCTTTCCCGCAAGTTTGCCAGTAAGCATTTGGGCCCTCACTTAGTGGAGCAAGTATTGGGTAATGGGGTGTTCCACCTGAAGCTTCCCACGCATTGGAAGCAGCACCCAGTCTTCCATGTTTCCCAATTGTCACCCTTCAAGGGTGTAATTCCCATGGATCTGAAACCGATTGTCATCAATAGCGAGGAATAGGCTGAGGTAGAGACTATCTTGGCATCTCGTAAGTCACGGCGTTCAGTTCAATATCTTGTGGCCTGGAAAGGATACCCAGCCTACAAAAACAGTTGGGTCAAGGCGCGCGATTGCACAAATTGCATGGCCTTGGTCAAAGACTTCCATGCATCCCACTCTGAGGCTCCCCGTCCCCCTCAGAAAATCGTGATGATTATGGCTATCAAGCTACCTAAAGCACACAAGAATGTGGCTCTGGCGCAATTTCCGGTGGGGGTGCCATTCCTTTGGAAAAAGGAAAGGGTAATGTAAGTCTCATGGAACATCATTTGGCTCTCAATTGGTCCATATTCCCATTCCCAAATAAAAAGACACCAAAGAGGATGGTGGTACCCCTCATCACTCAGGGTGACCTCGCTCACATAGTAGATGAGCGATGGGTAACAGCTCATCCAATTGGATCCCACACCCAATACCCACACTTACCTCAGCAGAACAGTTGCGGGGAATCAGTGAAATCTGTGCTGAGTTTATTAATTTGAAATTGGTCAGATCTAATTTGGTCAGAAATCTGGCTGATGCGCAAAATTTGAATGGCTTTAAAAGCACGAAGGATGAGATATCAGCTGGATCACCTGACAGTTCCAATTCAATCTCCAGACCAGTTGAACAGTTATCGGGTGCTATTGATGTAAGTTTGAAGCCCTCAGATAGTAATTTGGGCGCTGCACCCAATGTGCTGCTTTTGACCAAATGAACAATTAAATGACCAAGCATGGGCGTGTTGGCTGTCCCAAATCCGTTCCCAACCAAATGGACCCATCCCTATAAGGGATGGCCTTGGGGGATTCCCATCACCCATTGGGCTAAACGCCATCATGCTAATTGTCAGAAATGTAGTCAAGCCCTGGTTTGGACGTTGGAGGTCAAACTGACAGAGACTCAGCCCACTGCCAAATTTTGCAATGTCAGTTCCCAAAGAATAAACCCCCATTCCTGAACAATTCACTGGTTAGGCCAAATTTTTGGGCCCCAACCCCATCCTGTCACTACCCAATTGACCACTATTTAATCAGTTGCATGGCACTGAGAAATTTTGTTGGTCAATTTTCTTACTTTCCTTTCCCAATAAAATTTTGCCAAAAGAAATTTTAATATTTTTTTTATTTTCTGTTCTGACCACATCCCAGATAGCATTTCCCTGGTGGTCCATTGCCCCACACTCCGGGTGGGCTTTACCAATTCTTTTGGTCACCATAGCTCCCTCTATCACTGATTAGGCCCAGCAAGTCTGATACTTTTGGTCCTACAACCCCACTCTTGTTAATTTCTGACACCAATACATGGGGATTTTATGGCCCTACATACAACAATGGAAAGAGAGAATCCATCCCCATGTCACCCCCGATGAGTTGGCCACTCAAGCCAAGAATCTCATCGAGACTATCCCAGCAATCCCACCTCATGCAGTGAGGATCACTGAGTCAGGAATGGGTTCATTGTGGTTTGCCGTTGGGATACTCCTTACCCTGTTGTTGCGCCACCACTTTGTAGTATTCCATTTCCCAGCTCCATATTAAGTCATACGGTCAGCAATGCCTCTGGCATTCTGGCTTGCTTTTTGGGTGCTCACACATCCCGACTGGCAGGCTGGTCTAAACTTCTTCTGCCATTTCCATGACACAGAGCCAGTTGCAATTGAGGGCTTATAAGAAGCATAAGTATATGCCATTTGGGAGTCACAGAAATTGTGTCACTTGGTGCATAATTTGGTGAGCTGGAAGGGACTAAGCTCCTATAAAATTAGCCTGGTGAGTGCCTGTGATTGTACTAATTTGCCATAAATTGGTGGAGGTTTTCCACTTCGCCCATCCAGATGCTCCCTAGACCCCTCAGAAGTTTGACGCCATCTTGACATTAGAGTTACCCAAGGCGCACAAGAATGTTGTACTGGCATGAGTTCCTGGGGATGCTCTCCCTTTTCAATAAGGGAAGGGTAACGTAAGCCTTGGGGACTACCCTTGCAGCTTAATTGAGAGGAATTTCCATTTAAAACCAAAGAGAGGTGCAAGACAGAAGCTGTCCCTCTCGTCACCTTGGGTGGTTTAGTTCATGTGGTGGATGGGAGGTGAGTTACAGTATGCCCTCTAGAAATTGTGTCAGTTCCTCCTCCATTTACCAACCAAGAGTTGGTGGGAAATCTGGGGGGTGTCTGGAGATGGTGGTGGTCAGAAGCTATCACCAGAGAAGGTTGGCAGCGATGACCCCAAGAAAGTCCCTCCACCTGTTTAAGTTCCACTGAGAAAGCTAAATAAATATCTGGTGAAAGTAGATTGAGTCAGTTAGTTTTGGGCTCAAAAATCCCCATCTGCCATTTTCCCTCATAGATAGAATAAACAAACCTATCCCCTGACAGGTTAGGCGTTGTATACCCTTTCCCTATCCAATAGAGCTGGTTATATTTGGATTGGCCATGGGAACAACCTGCTGTCCACTGGAGGAGTTGACATCATTGTGCCATGTGTAATAATAGCAGAATGGATATTCTCAATAGCAAATTTGATACCAAGCTAACTGAACAGGTCATATCTGAGTCAGTATCAGCAATCATTTAGAATGACAATCTGTTCCAACTGAATCATGAAATATTCTTAACAGTAGTATGCTTAGTTCTAGTTCCCCATTCAGTGAGCATATAGAGCAGCAGTTATCAACATAAACCGCTGTAACTTCATTTTCCCATTTCTACTATTGTAGTTTAAATAGAAAACTCTTAGAAAAACCCAAAATATCTGTGAAGGTATTAAGTCTATGGGATAGTTAATGGCAATGATTCATATTTTTTGGAAATTTCTGGATAGTATGCTCAGTTGACCTCTTCTTTTTCCATCTGTCAGTATGGATGGCTGTATCTGGGGTATTCTAGCTGAGGGTTTGTGTTCGCTCATCCTGAGTTCCAGGCCAGTCTTATTATTTTCACGCTACATGAAACCTCCTCCAGGAGGTCCAAAAAGAGGTCAAACCAAGGGAACATCTGATAACCATAAACATTTGAAGTTTTATGCTGAAACAAGTTGCCCAACAGTAAAGGTTGTTCTCAAGAAACTACTTTTAAAAACTTTGGGGGATACTGTTTCCATCAGATGAAGCAGTATGCCCAATCAAACCAAATAAGTGCAATTTACCATTATCATATTATAACTTAAGTAAGCTTACACAAGTAATTGAATGTAATGATTTTATCCTGAATTTTGCAATATGAAATCTAGCGGAGTTACCCATGCTTTACTACATTGTCTATAGAAATCCAGGTGATTTGAATTGATTAACTTAGCTTTTATATATAGTTAAGCAATAACTACTCAGCCAAATCTAATTGCTCAATCGAAGCGACCAAAACCACCAACCACTCAGCTAAATCTAACTGAGCTTATCAAATCAGCCAATAACTAATTTCCCCCAGAGCTAAACTGTATCCTATTGATTTGATCAAAAACCATCAACCCACTTGGCCAAATAAAATAAACCTTTCAAATCAATCAGATTCTAAATTATTTTAGTTTTTATATTGGTAGATAGCTATCAATAAGTTCAGAAACCATTAGACCTATTAAAAATTCCAACCTACAACCACTTAGCCAAAATCAATTAAGCCTGCCAAATTAAATAAACCATCACTTACCTGAAACTATTGAGCCTATCAAATTGACCAAAAAATAAACCACCACTCAGCAAAACCAATTATTGAACTTACAAAACAGCCAAAAACTAACCACTTAATAAAACCTATGAAAAAATTGAAGTAAACGGATATGAAAATACCCAGCCAAATTGCTATATAATTACTAATAGAAATATATGTTCTAGATTTTATATAGAACCAATATAAATATATATGATTATATTAAATAAGTGCATATTAGCATTCCGTTCCCAAACTTTATAGAATATATATATATATATATTCACCAATTCTTACCAACTCACCCAAACAGATTGAGCCTATCATACTCGATAGATTCAGATTTGATAAGATTCACCAATTCTCACCCACTCACCCAAATAGATTGAACCTATCAGATTCAAAGGTTTCAGATATCAGTCAGTCAGTGAATCAGTGAATGTGTTTTATTAAGTAGATGTCTGGATTGGGTCCAAATGTAAACTATAAGCAACTTAAAATATACTGTGCTGAGTATATATATATATATTTCCCATGTTTTAATAGTTATTCTGCTATTTGGGGCGGAGACAAATCCAACAAAGCAAAGATCATAAAAATCAGTCCAGCCGTTCTTGAGTTATAAATGGTGTAACTAACACAACTTTGTTTATATATATATATATTAAATGGACTTAAAGCCCAATTTTCCCAGAAAACGTAATGTCCAACCATAATTAAAAAATTAACTGGTACACTTCAGAGGCATGGATGTAATATACCCCTGAGCATCACATGCACCCATAGATCCAACTGAGGCATAATTTTCCTTACCCAGAGTTGGTTCAGGGTGCGCCTCAGGTCAGGCAGGTCCACCACTTGGTACCCTTGGCCTGGATCCACTCAATATTATTCACCCCATCTATCCTCACAGCTATGTCACTAACCTTAATACTATCAATTATGTACATCACTAATTTTTATTCAGGTACTCTCCTTCCAATATTCTTGAAGGGGGTATCATTGAATATCAGGGTATCAGGCATACTCAAAATAAAATTGAACATATAAGCCCTTAAAGAGAATTAATAAATGAGCTATTTGAGAGTTTGGAGAAACCCATCAATTTACTTTCTGGATAAATTGATTAGTAGTGATACATTGGTTAGTAGTAGAAATTCCTCTCAGGTCCAACTCAAGTCCTCAATTCCTTAAAAGAGAATGTTAATTTTTTAAGGCAATAAAATCATAGGACATGAGAAAATAATATATAGGATAACATATGAGGCTATAAAAAAACAGTGCCCTCAAAAGGGTACAAATCTGGAATCAGCCCAATAATCAACTTAATTAACACAAAGTCTCACCTGATGGGCTATGTAGAGCACAATTTTCACCTATAAAATATGCACTACAAAGTATTTATGAACCTGGAAGCGGTATCCAATGAATAACCTTGATTCAGATAACCCTCTCTATTAATTATATTGTTATTTCCTTGAGATTATACTGTTAGAAGTAACATGAAAATTCCAAAGCTATTTTCTAATAAAGTTATACCATTTAATTTATATCTATTTTTGTTGAAATTACTTTATTAAGTCCCTTCAACTATTACTATAGGATAGATATTATAGTTGTCAGGACCTGAGAGACTTGGCCACCCATAAGAAAGATAAAATACTTGCTTAAGCCTTAGACTATTGCAATTATTGACTGTCAGGCTTCATGGGAACATTACCATCATACTTCTTAAAAGCAAAGCCCTACACTGATATTAGTATTATATATTTATTAAAGATAAAATAAGATTGTTTTCTGAGTTTTTGATCTTATAAACTCTTAGGTAAAAATATGAGATTCTTGTGGGGTGGTTTTTTCCTCAATATTCTTATTTTGGGCAAATATCCAGATATCTGATAATTACCCTTAAACTTCAACTTGCTATTAAAACACTCTAAAGCATAAATATTGATAGTGATCTTCTTTATAGTTTAGAGCTTTTAAGATAAATTTGTTCAGTTTGATAGCAAAAGTGGAATAGTACTACTACTTCATCATCAAACTAACTGTTAAAAAGGGGTGGTAAGCTACTTGGTTTAAATACTCATTTTTTAACTCGAAAGAGTTATGCCACTAAAGTTAAATTGTATGAACTGAAATGACTAGCATTAAACTTTGTATTCTAAGAAGCAATTTATTTTAATACGATATCAAACTGATTACATCATACTTTCTTTAGTTATAGAATCTATGCAAATTCTTAAAGAAATATCAGTTACCTAATGCATATCAGACTCCTTTTATTGTGCTTACCTAAAACTCTAACAGTTAACTCAAATGCTAGATGTAATGAAAATATTTTACCTTTACAAAAAAGAGTTTTGTCATCATTAGCTAGCAGTTCAACTTGAACAATTTATATTTTTATAATACTGTACATATTTACACGTTCATTAAGTTGCATACCACACCCTTTACATGTCCTGTCCATAGTAGCTTGCCATGAATCCAAATAAATGAAAGAGAAATTACATTCAATACATGGTTTTACAGATACTTATACTAAAAAACCAGAATTTTTACTGCACTTACCTTAAACTTTGAATTAATTGCAATACAGCAGCAATTGCTGGACTATACCAAGTTGAAGGTACAGAATACAAACGACTTTCTCAATATTTGATGCACTAAAAGATTTATATCAATCACTAAAATTATCTATTACAGAAAATTAAAAAAGGGTGCAAGTATTGATAGATAACTTTGGCAGATACCTATCAATATCACTAAAGTATTTATATTGATTTCACAGAAATTCATATACCTTTACTTTAAATTTTCAGAAGCATTTGTAAGATTTTCATGTAATAGGTGATATGGTATAGCGTTGAAGTTTAATTCGTATAGTATTTAATTCAGTCAGTTTTAGCTCATGTAGGAATTTGTTTATTTTTTACTGAATGCTTAGTAGTGTTATTGCTTAGGAATATAACCTCGCCTTATTTGATTCTCAGGGCGCATATTGACTGGCTTGTATCAGAAATGATATTTGGTTAAAAAATTCGTATTTGAGGCCTGCATTTTGTTTGATTTAATATATAACTGCCATGCATCATAGTCTTACCTTTACAATGACTAATGAGCTTGTAAGAAGATTAAAAAATAAAAGTTTATCTGCATAATTAGGTTAAACGCCAAAGTTTACTGACACAACCTTTATAAAGACCTACTTTAGATGCATTATTCAGAAAATCTTATAAAGCCTCGAAACTTTAACATTAGTCAAAAAAGAAAGTTAAACATGTCCTACAATAATAAAAATATGACTTCAACCGTATAATTTATCAATATCTGAATCAAGTAAATAATTAGCTCAAAGAATCATCGGAATAATTAGAAGTCCGAGAAAGACTGGAAGTATCAGGCGAGAAAAAGTAATCTTTGGCTTTAAACATCAGGGTGATGAAAGCTATGGACGTGGCAGCAGCAAATACCATAAGAATGCCTTGCCTGATAGACTCCCACTTCATTGCCTCGATTTGAGCCTTGAGGTCAGAAATCTCTAGGCTGTATTTATTAACCATGTCTTTGGTGGCCATGTCGTTAGATTTGACAAGGAAGCTCATGTCTTGGTGGTGGGAATTCAACTCCATTTGAAGTTCCACTTTAAGTTGGTTAACCTCAGTGGGAAGGGACTGGGTAAATAAGTCAATCTCTTTCCTAATATTGTCCATTTCTGAGGTCAGGACAGAATGGTCGTTGCGCCTTAGAATTTGGATTTCGGTTCGGAGCTCAGAAAGCGCAGCTTTGAACAAATAAGTTCCCTTTGTAGAACATAGTATTAAGTAACTAAGATACGGTTTAATTCAAGTAAATAACATACCTTTTCAAGTTCTGCCTTGGAAAGCAACTCATTCTTGGCCTTATCAGCCCTAAAAAGTATTAATATAATAAGGTATTAAGACTCACTTTTCGTCAAGGAGAGAAGTGATGGCACGCATGATGCAAGCGCATTGTCCTTTGCTAAATCCTCTGCCTTCTAGCCGTGTTATGAGTTTGTGCGTGTCTAGATAGTGATATTTGTGAATGAACCTTTTTTGATTAAAAATTAAAACCCTTCCAGCACGGAGTCTAAGAGCAAAGCAAGATATTGGCTTTGATATCATCAGTCCCAAGGGGTTTCAAAAACTAAACTATCTTGAGCCACTATTCAAAATTTTTGTATATTCGGTAACCAGCCCTTGGAGTTCTGTCAAATCAGATTTTCTAGTAACTAAATGTTATCAGTTATCATTATGGGACAAAATTAAAATGCTCCATATCAAACCGCCCAACGAAAATAAAGTATCATACAGATAGCTTTAATATTAACTCAAAATTCATGTAATAATATTTATAAACAATATCTAGACTAATTACTTATAATTAAATAATCAACCCGCGGATAAAATTTTATTTTAAAAAAATGTACTGCGATTATTGACTTGAAGAATAGTTAGGGTAAATTTGTGTTCAGCTTTTTCAACTTCTCTGTTGTTTTGATATATTACAATTGCTAGGGTTTTGTTTTGTACAAGGCTCAGTTCGGATAAGCCCTAGGCTATTATGGGTTAATAAAACCTCATCGTTATAAAAGTAAAGAAATTTGCCAGCCAAAGCAACATTCCAGCTCATAAGAGCAGTTCATTCATCAACTCAAAATAGGTTGTTCGCTTTCAAAGTTGCAATTTCTACCACTGGCTACAGCATATCAAACTTTAAAAAGGGTTGGTTTACCCTTTTGTAAAAAAACTTTAATTTTCCTAAGCAGTGTTATTCTGCAGCCTAATCCTGAAAAAAATGTTTCTGACAGAACATATACAGCTATTACTCGCAACAAAAATCTAGAGTTTTTACTAAGTTATAAAGCAAAGCAACTAGTCCCAACCAGACTTAGTATTACAGCATAGCAAAGATAAGCGTTTCTATACCCTTTAAAAAGATAAGAATAAAATCAAAAAGGCTTTCAATCAACATATGACTTAAATATAAAAACTCAACTATACATGAATGTCAAAAAGCTCAACCCATAACGCAATAAATTCGTGAAGTAATTCCAAGCATTTAATTTCACTCTGGTTCAAAAAGGTAAATACAAAAGCGAGGCACTTTAAAACGGTAAAAAGTCGTTAAAAACAAAGAAGCTTGTAATGTGAGAAGAGTAAGTGATACAAGCAATACAAAAAACTAATGTTTCGATTAACATTTGCTAAACAAAAACAGGCCGTCTATTTAAAGTAACATACTTTTTCTAAAGTCCTTGGCAGTGACACTACTTCAATTAATCAAGTGTGCTAAGAAATCGGTTAGTTTCTAGACTGAATTATAAGTAAGGGACTAGGAGGACTAAAACCGGCTCGCTATCCTCAGGTATAAGTAATTTTAGCCGAAATTGCTGATTGGAGCGTTCATGCGCTACTGAAGTTTAGCAAGTTCAAACCCTCACCAGTCCACTTCAATATCGTTATTTCACTAAAGCAGTATCATTATATTATTCGCAAGGTAATTGCCGAAATTACTTATTATAGAAGTGCCATAAGAAGGTTATTATTAGCCCTTTCAATCATTCGACGTATATATTTCCAAAAAATGGGGTGTGTAAATCTAAAAACGCATATATGCGCCCAAAAAATGAGATTTACATATATTTATTTTAAAATTTGTCGAATATTCGTGTTACGGACAAGGACCAAATTTACCAAAAATTTGTTACGAACAAAGACCAAATTTACTAGATATTTATGTTACGGACAACTAACAAAATGATTACAAATTTTTTTGGGGAAAAAAGAACCTCCTTTAAAAAAAGCTCTAAAAAGTATGAAATAATCGAGAAATTAAGCCTCCCCAATAAAACCCTTTTTGAAGTCGGCGCCATAATTTAAACTGAATTATAGAATTTTACTCACAAATACAAATTATATCTTATGTCTGGATTGGGTCCAAGTGTAAACTATAAGCAGCTTAGAATAGATAGTACGAAGTATATAAATTATAAATACCAATTATAAGTATGTTAAAATATGGCACCAACTTCAAAAAAGGGTTTTATTGAGGAGGCTTAATTTCTCGATTCTTTCATACTTTTTAGAGCTTTTTTTAAGGGAGGTTCTTTTTTCCCAAAAATATTTTTCGAGAAGGTTCTTTTTTCCCAAAAAAACTTTACCCCTAGCTCTTTTCCCCTCAAGACATTAGTGTATTTTATAAAAGTGGCTCTTTTTCTTACTTTTATTAAATATTACTAGCTCTATATAGTATTTTTACCCCTTACTATTTCTCTATAAAATTAAAGCTTATTGTATATCTATTATATATAGTATCTTATAGACAAATATACTAATAATCTATTTTATTATTTAGTTGATTTTTTGGTCAAATTATACTAAATTTACTGATCACCATCTACATTACTTCATTTTATTAAATTTAAATGATTTTATTGGTCAACATATGCTGAATTTACTGATCACCATCTACATTACTTCATTTTATTAAATTTAAATGATTTTATTGGTCAACATATGTTGAATTTACTGATCACCATCTACAGTAATTCATTTTATTAGATTTGGTTGCTTTTATTAGTCAATCTATGTAAACTTATTGATCGCTATCTAAAAAAGTTTCATTTTTATTAAATTTAGATGAGTTTATTGGTCAACTTATGCAAAAACGATAGCCATCTATAATGATTTAAGCTCATCCCGCTATGAGCTCATACTGACTGAATTTTGAACATACCCCCAGCCATAGGACAAATCAAATGTGCAACGAAGCTATCGCTTCACCGATGCCGGAAAAATGTTTATCCGGAGCTGTATTAGTCCCACAAGTATGCATCGCTTCCGAGCCCATTTTGATATATTTACTAAATTAATGGGCAGATACTTGCCCAATACTTACAAAAGTAAAATGGGACCAAAGTTGGAGCATCCTCGATTTTTGGAGATGATCATCCAAATCGGTTTAGTATTTTCAGAGTTATGCGCGAACAAACATAGAAAAAAAAATCCATACATACAGGTCGAATTGATAACTTTCTTTTTCAAAGTCGGTTAAAAAGAGTGAACGCCGGCCAAGAAATTCGTGCCAAATTTAAGGCCAAAAAACGGATGATTTTTTTGAAAATGACTGAAAGGGTTAATTTTCACTATTAATTTTTCGTTTATATTAGTGTTTAATATTTTGTAGTAAATTTGATCAAGTAGAGGAAAATAGTCTATAAAATGCTCTTGGTGGTGTCATTAGCAAATGCTTTTAATGGACAGTAAAATTCATACTCAATCATACCCAGAAACCTCTTTAGTTACTTGGAGTTTTCTATCCCATTTTTATACATATAAGATTTGTAGCATCTCCAAAACGCAGTATAGAAGGGATGCTTATAACTTCTATAGGTATTTTGAGCAAATAAAGTTTTCTGGCATGCCATCTGCACTAGAAACTAAAAAGATTAACTTGAAGTAGTAAAGGCTTTATGATGCTAATATCCAAACGTTATAAATTTCCCTACCTCCAGATGCCTAGCATTAAATAGTCAATTATCTGAAGAACATGAAGTAGCTTCTGATTTTAACCTTTAATTAGAAGGAAAAGCCGGAGATGAGTGCTTGAAGAAAAAATAACTTCTATAAAAGAAAGAAAACTAAACATACATGGCAAAGAAAATGTATAAATAATAGTGTTAATTAACATATTGACTGCCAACTACAAGATAACTCATAGTTTTTGTTTACAAGTTTCTTATAGTTGGTTTTCAACGTGTTAAACAAAAATGGTATGAACTCAAAGTCCTAAAAACAAAAAAAACCAAAATTTTAGAGGTGGATACATACAATGTTAAGCAGATAGCTTATTAGAATAAGATTAGGCTTCCAGTCTAGGTTTGTTGGTATCCAAGAAGTACTCAGAATGCCAAGGGCACAGCTGTCCTAAGAAACTCTGAGGATGGGTATTCTAGCATTCATGTGGGATAATAAAAGTTCAATAAGGTTCCAAAAGCCCCTTGTCAGATATCAGTATATTGGACATGATGGGAAGAATATTGACCACTTGACTCCCACAACTAAATTGATATCTAGACCCAGGAAGGGGGTTGAAGCAGCTACCTTAATAAAACACCCAGAAAAATTGATAGTCAAAACAACTCAAATGACCTTAAGAAAATTCTATTAGATCAACTTGAGCCTAAGATACCCCAGGATAAAATCCTGCCTAATCAAAATAAAGGGTCATCAGAAGGTCAGGTGATAACTACTCAAGGTGGCACTTGAGGCAGTCAATTAAGATGAACCTGAAAAAGGGTAAGAATCAAGAATTTTCCAAATTATTAACCTAAGTGATACCATGTCTTATCACCTGTAACATATTCAACTTATAATTTCACCCTATCAAAAATATACTACAAATGAATTAAACCATCCAGAATGCATTACCTGACCAAGATGTTGGAATCTAGGTTTTCCTATGCTTGCTGGTGCTGATTTTACCTAAATTTCAACAATTTTTCCACAGTATAAGATAAACTCTCAACTGCTGTAATAACCATTTTTAAGGGTTTTTGCACCGCTTATATTAAAAATAATAAAACCCTAGTAATACTTTTTTTAGTACTAGAAAACCCTAGTAATACTAAAAAGCTGGTTTTTATATTTTTATTAGTTGCAACGAGGGGGTAGAAAATGAATCCTATCATGATCTTATTGCTTAATTTTAAATAACTTGATGCCCAAAGAAATATAGACATAAATTCATTATTAGCTTTCAGCCAAATTAGGAAATATGGGGATTTGGCCTATTGGAGCCTTTCCACGCACATTGCCTTGATGGAATGGCTGATGGAGGATTGATTGTAGGCAAAACAAACCTGTCAAAAAGATAGCAAGTTAATTTTAGACTGACTTGCCATTTGAAATGCCAAAGCACCCAAATGACAGGCCTGAATGCCAGTGGCACTGCTACTTGCATGTATAATAAACAGGATTCCAAGGCCCTATTTGCCACCTCAGCATATGCAAGCCTACATCAGAAGAGAGTCACCTTGATCTTCTTAGCATCAGGGTTGCGCCAGCATACAAATCTCCTCTTTAACGTCCAACAGAATGGTTGAATTCTGTTGCATTTAAGGATCCAGATATTGCTCATGGGGCAATATCAAAATATGCAAAATATGCTGCCCTCTGGTTGAAGTCTGGCGGATCCAAACTTGCCTCCTCTCACCTCTCAGCTTCACTCAGCTGCACTCTACTACAACCTCATCATGACCCTGACCTTATCATGTTGTGCAACCACTTTCCACAGCCCACTGGACGTTTAATGTTTCCTCCTAACCATGGTTTATTGTGACTAAGGTCCCCAAAGAATAACTTTAAATTAATAAATTTATAATGGCACTAAATGTAAGTGAATATGCTTTATTTTGGAAAGAGACCAAAATAATGTAGAATTCACAAGTGAGGTAAGAAAAATGCATCCTCACTTGTTAAAATAGTAGTCCTGCATGAGCTACATAAATTAATAATAATTTAGGCGTGTCTGAGGCTTAAAAAATGCTGGCATTCCAACTTTCATCTGCTGGCAGATTGAGGGAACCTAACTTAAATAAAATCTACCCTAAAAATCGTATAATAAATTTATAAACAATCCCAAATGCATCAGCTCATCAATTAAGTCAAGTTCAGAAAATTGGGATCAGCAACCATTGTCATAGTGGATTTCCTAAGTCCCAACCTTAGAAAATCCATGTACAATCACTGTTTGCTATAGCATGACTGTTATAAATCTAGAAAGGAATTTCATCACTGAGTGCCTATGAGCCATAGTTGTGTATAGGAACCTAGCAAAGAACCAACTGAACGCAGCCATGGGTCCTGTGAATTGTTGAATTATAGGCGAGAAGGGTGGTTTAGATTTAAACATAAAAAAACTGGAATTGGGTAAAGGAATTTTTATTTAAAGTTAAATAAAGAAAATTGACCAATAATTTTTTCAATGTGATGCAACTGATTAAATAGTGTTTGATTTGGTAGCTTGTCAAAGCAGGGATCAGGGCCCTTAAATTTTGACTTAACCTGGCAAATTTTTGAGAGAGGAGGATTGTAGGGATCCAGCTCTTTTGTTATTGCTGGTGCATATGCCGCTGGATCCCACAAAAACTTTTAATAAAATTATATATAAACGCTAATAAAAACTTGATTTATAGTTGTTTTTATTAGGAGTGTGGGAGTAAAAGAAAAAATGATACTTTCTGATTTTCAACTATTGGTAGTTATACTACTTTTGAAAGTCAGAGGGAATTCAGGGATAATTTTGGAATATCTTAGATGCTTCCAATTTAGATAGTATGCAGGAATAGCATATCACAACTTGGGAACTCACTTCAGGGTAGCAGAGAAAAGAAGAGGAATTTTTTTTTAGTACTAGATGGTAAAGAAGAGGAATTTTGGTTGGCCAAAATGTACCCATGAGGTAACATTTTTATGAGCTTGAGCCAATCACCACCTGAGAAATTTCTTGCACCTTGGGGGACCCCCACCAAGCCTATAAAAAGGGGGGTCCTCACATAAGTGCATTGAAGGACTTTGGGGTGGTGGGAGGAGTGCCTTCCAATGGTAAACCTGAAGCCCATTGTGTAATAAGAGTAATCTGACCATTTGATTTTATGTTTGGTGCCCATAGAGGATTTGAACTCATGTTACCCCAAAAAATGGGGTTACACTGAAAGTTAGCCAGGGACTTTTGGCCAAAATTTTCAATAGCATTGTTTTTGTTATTGTTAGAGTTTCTTAAAATTCTCAGATAATTGCAAATGGCTGACCTTTCCCTTTTTGCCTGAGATTGACCTAAAACATTCTTCTTTTTCAGCTGCAAAGGCAAATGTCTGACATCACCCCCCTCAATAATGTTGGGGGATGATTAGGGCCGGAGGAAACAGCCATGTATGCAATTAATGGTAATACTGTATCTAGCAACTTAATGGAATATTCATTTCATCTCTTGTATGTGATGGTGAAGGGATCCTCCCAAATGTTCCAATCTTACCACTTCT
The DNA here is from genome assembly GCA_022478985.1 of Massospora cicadina. Lineage (NCBI taxonomy): Eukaryota > Fungi > Entomophthoromycota > Entomophthoromycetes > Entomophthorales > Entomophthoraceae > Massospora > Massospora cicadina. The sequence goes on along the minus strand of JAKSZP010004318.1, from coordinate 3,082 downwards.
AGGAGTGATACAGTTATGGTAATATAATACCATGTTGGACACTTGGGATGTAGGAAGGGGGGCTCTAAGCTCATTTGCCGCCTGGCCTTCTTTAGTCACAGCTTTTGCTAAATTAGTCATTGCCTCAGATTGGAGTTGGATGATGCGCTGAGCTAATCTTCTCATGACATTCTCAGGTTCCTCAACTCTAAAAGAAAATAAATTTTTGACTAAGAGGGCAGGTAGTCCTGGTTCCCACCCATACAAGACTTGGAAAGGGGACATTTTCAAAACCTGGTGATAACTGATTTGGTAGGCCATAAGAGCACCGGGTAGGAATTGATCCCAGTGAAGCGGATTGGAAGAGGCCATTTTTTGAAGAATAGAAAACAATGTCCCATTTTCTCTTCCAACGGTACCATTTGTGGAGGGGTATATGGAGCCAAGAAGAGTTGTTGTGCTCCCATAGATGTATCAAGAATTTTGACTACTATGGAGGTGAAGTTCTTACCATTATCGCAGAGTAGTACTTGGGGGCAGCCATGACATGTGAAAATGTGTTGGAGTAAAAAGGTGGCGGTGGCCTTGGCAGTTTGGGCAGGAAGAGCCAATGCTTCCACTCACTTGGTGAAATGGTCAATAGCTACTAGGATAAATTTTTTCAAACTAGTAGACTGAGGAAGGGGACCTACTATATTCAAACTAATGGTGTGGAATGGTTGTTGAGGGGTAGTAGGTTGATACTGGTATCTAGTCTTGAAACCAGATTGCTTTTTACAAGTAAGACTAGCTCCCAAGACGTCAATAATAGCTTCCATCATTCCATCCTATTAGTATCGGTCCTTGATCCAAGCATAAGTTTTCTTTGCCCCTCCATGACCTAGGGTGGAGTGATCTTTTAGTATAGCAGGTGCTCGTTCTGAGGACTGAAGGTAAGGCAGCCAATTTGTCCCCACCTGCTTATACAACTTCCCATTTTAATTTTGGTGTTACAGGAGTGCCAGGCTAACATCTTCTGAACAGCCTCATCCTCATCCTCCTATACATTGAGAGTCATTAAGAGGTCATGTAATCTCTCTGCCTCACTATTATCCAAGTGAAGGACTGGTAGACGAGTTAACCCATCAACATTCAAGTGACAGGTTCCAGCATGGTGTTCAATTTTCATGTCGTAAGGCTGGAGCTTTAGAGACCAGCGAGCTAACCAGCCAGTAGGATCCTTCATGTTCTGTAACCACTTTAGGGATGCGTGGTCCGTAACTACAGTGAAGGTGGTTCCATACAGAAAAGGCGGTAGTGCTTTACAGCTAACAGAACAGCAAGGTACTCCTTCTCAGTTACACTGTAGTTGCATTCCGCCTTTGACAGCATCTTACTAAAATAGGACACAGGATGGTCAACACCGTTTTCATCCAATTGGGCTAAGATGGCCCCGACAGCGTAGTCTGAGGCATCAGTAAACAAGATAAAAGGTTTATTATAATCTGGATTCTGTAAGATAGGACGTTGTTGTAGCAGTTGCTTTATCATCTCAAAAGCGGCCTTTTGTTTGGCACCCCAATAAAAAGGGGTATTCTTGGTTAATAGCTGGACAAGGGGCTCAATGATTTGGGAAAACTTAGTGATGAACTGATGGTAATACCCCATCATCCCTAGAAATACCTGAATATCCCATAGATTCCTAGGTAGTGGCATTTTAAAGATGGCTTTGACCTTATCCTGCATAAATGCTTTCCTTCTTGAGAAATGGAGTGGTTAAGAAAATCTAATTTCCTTTGGAAAAAGGTACAATTTGAGGGCTTCAACTTAATGTTAGACTTTTGTAACTGTTGAAACACCTCCTTCAAATGATCAAGATGTTTGTTGAAAGTTTTTGAGAATACCATGATGTCATCAAAATAGACGATGACACAAGTTAATTTGAGGTCCTGCAAGATGTGATCCATCGCACATTGGAAAGAGGCAGGTGCATTGCACAACCCTTGGGGCAGTCATGTGGGTTAAAAAGAGACCTTCAAACAAATAAGAGCACATTTAACTTGATCTTGAGGAGAAAGGTCCATTTGCCAATAGCCACTGGCTAAGTCCATGGCGGATAAGAAGTTAGATTCAGAGAGTTGAGCCAGGGCGTCATCAATGTGAGGGATAGTATAGATATCCTTCTTAGTAAGGCTATTAAACCTACAGTAATTTATGACTATCTGATGACCTCAGTTTTTCTTGATAATTAGTAAGTGAGGTGAAGACCAATGGCTTTGGGATGGAATGAGTAACCCCGCATCTAATAACTGCTGGAGCTCCGTCCTCATTTGTTGCTCCTCCACTTTTGACTTGCGGTAGGGTTTGGACCTAATAGGCTGGGCATCACCCACATCAATGGAGTGGCACCAGCCCTTCATGTGGCCATAGTCAGTATCCAATTTAGAGAAGATGTCACTATATTCATCCAGCAAGGTATGAACTTTCTCCAACTCTTCTAAGGTTAGCTTATCCAAAATGCGAACATTGGGCAATGTACACACCATGTTATCCATGGGTAAGCCCAAATCCGCCATGGAACCAATAGAGTGGATATGTTCAATGTCCTCTAATGGGAGTAGGAAACCTCTGCCAATCTCCTGGTATTTCCATATGATCATGTACTTCCTGGTGAGGTTTCCCAGTAGAATAGTAATTGTTCTCTAATAGGCTGGGTCTAGTATCCCAGGCAATACACCAGGCTCCAAGGGCTAACGCCCTCAATACTTACGAGGTGTAACAAGCAATGTTGTGGGATTTGTAGTGTGATTTTAGTGTTGACCACTCTTTGTTCACCAGCTTAATCAAGACTTTTTCTGCAGCATAAAACGGTATAACCTCCATAGCATCCACTGATTCAGGCAATTCTTTTTGTTACACCCAAAAGTGAAATAAGGCAATGTTATAGCTGAGAAGAGGTATTCAACTAAGCAATAGTATTTGTCAGGATTTCACCAAATTTGCATATCTCCAAAAAAATCCCCTTCCTCAATTCCCCTGACATCATCAGAAGGAGTGAGCAATCTATCGCAATCTATCAAAGTTAATGATCAATTGGATCCTAATCAACTGATTGAATATTTGA